>JAOTRO020135465.1:0-15424 GCA_028566515.2 Pyracantha coccinea | reverse complement strand
CAACATATATTTCACATCATCTATAGTCGAGAATTATCTTCTCCTGATTGTGCAATACCTACCATTATGAATGATTATTTATCACAATGGCATTAACAACGTCTTGAAAACTTTGAAAAACTTTTTTTTTTTTGGACGATAGCGTTAATAAGTTATATTATTAGTTGTTAGATTGAAGGGGATCAAACACGCACTAAAGTGCATAATCATGCTTACTTTTCGTCACTGCGGTAAAACGCCATCTACACAATGTCTTGAAAACTTGAAATGGGAATATAGAAAGAATAATAAATTAATGCAATAAAACGTTTTCGTATAAAAAGGCAACATTTGCAAGAAAAATAATAAATATACTTACCCTCCTGTGGCGTAAGCCATGCATGCTTAAAATGTTGGCTAAATATTCTTATATAAAATATAAGAGGAACGGATAAACCATTTTTCAAAAAAAAAAAAAATGCAGTACTTTCGACCCCCTTTAGATTCATTGATGTTGCCATCTAAATTCTGTCTGTCTGCTAATCTTGTGGAGAAGATGAAAACTAGGGTTTACAAAAGGGGCTAAATGGACGAAAATTACTATGCATTCCATGCATTACGCAGCATACTGACGAAGTTTTACGAAATAATAACCTAAATTATGGGAATTATTATTACCCTCACTATTCCTCCTCTTACTAGCTACGGACGAGTAGTGCATGAGTGCAAATAGTCTGCTAGCAGCTCCCCAAATTATAGTACGTACGTGTAAACATACCATTAACTCAAATTTACATTGGAAACGTAAAATATTGGTACTGCTTCACTTAGGCATACCTCATGATTGAATAACGTACAGTAACTTTTTATCAGCTGTACACTTAAAAAGTTTACAATATACTTCATATTTTGCGGGATTTTTTAATTTTTTCTTATTTTATTTTTAAGCCATGGGCAAGTATCTTGTCCAACCAGGCCTTGTACTAGTACACAAACCACACATGTAAATCCTCTTAATAATTTGTGGGTATTGTGCTGCGCATGTATAGCATATATGTCACTCGTACTCATATGAGAGAGAGAGAGAGAGAGAGGTGGCTTGTGCTGTTGTGCAAAGTATTTTTAAGTTTCTACATACTGCAGCTGCCTCCATTACACAACCCTTAAGAAGACGGTAAGGAATATTTACCAGCATTTTACGTTGACTGGGTTGACCACATAAAATCAAACACCGTGTGAAGCACGATAAACCAACTTTTTTCATACCAACAGGTTGAACGGAAAAGTGCATATATGCACCATAGGTCCATATATAGCTAACTCCACTAAGAGGAAAGAAGAAAGAGGAACATAAAGCTTAACTAGTTAGTCTTCGAAAGAATAATATGGAAGGAGATCAAAGAGGGGTTCCGAATTACGAGGTTCAGATTTCGTTTTCCAGCACCCCACAACAAGCGATCCATGAAATGGGGTTTGTGCAGTTCGAAGATCAGCATCATCATAATCAGGTTTTGAGCTTCTTGGCACCCTCATCATCACCTGTACAAGTACAACAACAGCTGAACCCTAATAATTCTCACCATCATCATCAGCCTGCTGCTCTCAGCACCTCCTCCTCCGCCACCGCCACTGCCACCAGCAACGCCGCCACCATGGGGTTTAGTACAAGACCTTCTTGGAATAATAATAACGAGCAGGTGGTTTGATCTTGAAATTAAAGAAACATGAAATTGGGATCATAAATTTGATGTCAAGTGTTTTCTTTTTGACCAAATCAGTTGATTATTCTAACAAAAAGCTAATCAGTTATTGATGGTACCTTTATTTTTATACTCTTACAATTTTGTGTCTTTATGGGACAATATATAGGTGGGAACGTTGGATCCAAAGGGTGTTAGTGAAGAAAATGGGACTGGTAATGCGAGTGATTGCAGCAACTCATGGTATACACACTGATTTTTAGTTTTTGGGTTTGAAATTGTCCTTCAATCTCTCAGCTAGCTAGATCTCTCTCTCTCTCTCTCTCTCTCTCTCTAAAGTACACATGCATATATGTACATGCATAAATGCGTGCGCACATCTAAGAACGCATTCTGAAAAGATCTTCTACCAGAATCTTGGCAAGATTTAGCCACTTATGTAAGGGACTGCTTTTGTTTCCAAACAGTGCTTTCTTTTTGTACTACACCATGTTTTTAATATTCTCTCTCTCTCTCTCTCTCTCTCTCTCTGCGTGTGTGCCTGCGCCAGTCTTTCTTTGTGGGTATATGACAGTATCGATCAAGTACTTGACACATAGATATCACTTATATCCAACCATGACAGAATATATATGTATACATCTGTTTATATAAGTGTGTGTGTGTGTGTGTATGCCATTTTTTATACCACACATTATTGAAATTGTTCTGTGTATTATTTGTATGAGAGTAAATTAAAGAGATCAGCTACTAATCAGAGGATTACCAAGATCAATTAGCATTAAGAAAGTAGAAGGTTGAAATTTAGTATTTGGCAGGTGGAGGAGCTCAAGCTCAGAGAAAAGCAAGATGAAGGTGAGGAGAAAGCTTAGAGAGCCAAGATTTTGTTTCCAAACCAGAAGTGACGTGGATGTGCTTGATGACGGTTACAAATGGAGGAAATATGGTCAAAAAGTTGTCAAGAACAGCCTTCATCCAAGGTACCTTTTTGCATGTGAATTTCATCTTATATGATAATACATAACACACATAAGAATGTTTTTTCAAATCAATAAAATTTAGATTGTATGGGTAAATTGAATTATTATATGGTTCCACCAATATGTTTCTGCATTACATATACTAATCACACATGTTGTATATATAGAGGAATTATCAACAATATATTTGTCACAACGTGATTACCTAATACCATGCATGTTGAGCCTTCATCCCACAACATCATTTCCTAATTTCATCCATACAATTAGTTTCTTGATTACAATCAGTAATCTTTTTATTGAATTCAACGTGCTCGCCAATTGTAACGAGAGGCCTACTTTATTTAATTTAGTTAGTTTTTACTATAGATGATCATTGACTAAGAGCAAAACAATAGACGAGATAGATCATGATACTGCATTAAGGGGTAAGCTTAAAAGGGTGGATATTGTGCCGTACAAGTTACGTACGGTGTGTTGAAAAACTTGGAGGGGGAAAAAAGGATATGTAATATACATATAAACTCTTCCAGACATTAATGTGTTTCGTTCAAATAGGGTGAGCTTAGGGCAAGAAAAATATTTGGAGTTATTGGCACCGGTATGCTGCAAGCAGCTAGAATGTATATATACTCCTATAGCCAATCTGGTCGACCCTCGTTTGTAGACAAAGTGTCTCATGGGCAGGTTAATTATCTGCCATAAAGAATAAGAACAATAGCTAATTAAGTACGTAGTTAAGTGCACTCTAGGGTACCTCTCATCCACTCTAATTATGATTGACGAATGATTATTGTACAAATGTTATAAGCGGAACTATTCATCTTCTAAATCACAATTCATAGACCATTAATTTGTTCAAAAAGAAAATCAATCAAATTGAAAATTGTTCGGTAGTCAACATATGTATAACATAAACTGCCAGTTTTGTTAAAAATAAAGATCTTTATGACGAACCAATCATTTACTTAAAAATATATGAATGACCAAAGGGACTCCAAATTAAGTATTTTTTTTAGAGATGATGATATTTAAATGTTAATTATAAAAATAAATAATTCTGATTATGATATAATGTATATGGTAAAATTATATTATTCAAGCTGGGTGGACAAGGAAGTGCACGCTAAGTATAGCTCATACAGTGGGATATATAGTTAGATGAGTAAAGAAAAGAGAAATCTAAAAGGCTTTGCTGATATTTAGTTAAGAACAAGACTTAAGTAGCACTAGGATGCACCTTATTGTCCACCTAGTTGTAGTTAATGAATTTGTAGTGTATACATATTCAAATCTTTACAATAATTGAGTTTGAGTTTGATTAATTAGTCATTTGTATGTGTCTAATAAATAGAATGTTCATTCTGATGATCTAAAGTGTTACTAAAACTATCGATTTAATTTGATACATATATTAAAGATAAAATTAACAATGTCTTATTTGGTTTATTTTTTCATAATTTTTTTTAAAATGTTGTTTAAGAAAATGAATAAGGTTAGACAAACATGTAAGCTTGGTGTTAATTTGAAATCGAAAACTAGGCAAGCCAAGAAAATTCAAATAGAACCTAGCAAGGGGCACATACCTTCTCAATAAAAAAGTAGTGTAGATGTGCAACGGGATAGAATATATAAATTATCATGCTACTTAAAAAATTAAACAAATATAGATAATATATAGCATTTAAAATATATCTAATTATACTGGGATTGCGTAGCTCGATATAAGCCATGGATGTGGATGACCATAATTACATCCTAATAATCTACAAGTTAGAGTAAGTGTTCTTTCTTTCTTTCTTGATACAACGTATATTTACACTGAGGGTATGGGTGAATAATTGGTAGCAAACTCGTTATAAATAAGATTGGAACCTAAGCTATCATTGAGAGTAATATCAGTTTTAGATCAAATTTTAGTCTAATTAGTACTAATCCCCTTAATGTAAATTTTTTGGGAGATTAAAACTTAAATCATAAGCTACTTAGTACTACTTAAATCATAAGCTACTTAGTACTACGGTCTAGTAGTATTCCTCTTCACTTGTAAGTCAGAAATCTTACGTTCGATTCAAAAAAACTTAAACAATAAAGCCCGTAGGGCAACCAATATAAAGAAAGTTAAGGTGTAAGACGTTCTTTACACTAGGAGGAACAAAATTAAACCAAATATAAACAGAGTTTAGAATGAACTAGATGAGATTAGATATCAGTAACAAAACCAGCCTCCATCCAATGTGAAAAAATTATTTTTTATAAAAGCTTGACTTAAGCATCTAACGTAAGTTTTTTTTACGCCTGAAATATTCATGAAATTGTATGCAGCTTCTGAAATATTCAGCACTATCTAGTATTATAATTTTTTATTCTTGTACTGATACTGAATGGAACATATGCATGTAGAAGCTACTACAGGTGTACTCACAATAACTGTCGGGTGAAGAAGAGGGTTGAACGTCTGTCCGAAGACTGTAGAATGGTGATAACAACCTACGAAGGTAGACACAACCACTCCCCTTGTGATGACTCTACCTCCTCTGAACATGAATGCTTTAGCTCTTTCTAGCCAATTTATATATAAAAAAATTCTATGGTATTGCGGAGCTTTTATATATATATATATATGTAGCTCATCACGACCTACAGAACAAACTTAGTATATACGTACTATTGTTTGTATGATTTAGTTGCATGTTAGTGTATGATTAGTTAGTTCTGTCAAGTATTTTCTGAGATTGTCAAGTATTTTATAAGATTGATCATTTTGAAGGTCAGCTAAATTATTTAATATCTATATCAAGTACTTTTACTGTACTTCATCCAGACTTATATTAAGATGACTTTTATGAAATTTTATTTGAGATTGTTGATTGTACGTGGGTTTCATGGTTATAATGAAACTAGGGCATTTTAGCACAATATTTGTTCGTCCGAATTTATTAAATCAGCCATGTCATGTTGCAATTGTTTATTTGATAACCAGCATCACATTTGTTAGTTTCTTCCTTCCTTATTATTTAATTTGGACTAAATGCAACTATGAACTGTGTGTTTGTTTGTCATCAATAGAGGATAATCGGCTAACCTGAACCACTCCTTGTGCTATTTGTTGGAATATGATACAGAAAACCAAACGTACAATAAAGATACGAGTTATTATTAAGGTTATATATAGCTTGTCAATAGCTTATGCATGCTATTGAGAAAATATGTTGCTTATCGTGAAAGGATGAGTCCACTCGTGAAAAGTGGGTCGACTAAGCTAGTAATTAATGTAGCATACTAAAATAGCTAGTAATGTGATGCAGCATACTAAAATAGTTAGTAATGTGATGTAGCATACTAAAATAGCTAGTAATATGAGGTAGCGGACTAACATAGCTACAACTATGATCCTCCCACTGATTTTCACACTAAATCATGAAGAACTTCACCTTTTTGTTTAGAAGAAAAGTTTACTAAGTGGTTGTTGGTGTCAAAATTTGGACGGAGTCAAGATTGGGTTCAATATGTATTTGTCCCAAGTGGTGTTTTCAGTCTCAATGCCACAGATGGCTCAAGAGAAATGTAGACTAGGCTTGCCACTGTTGGAGGTAAAATGGCAAGCCATTATTGGAGGTTGCCAACAGATAGTGTTTGTGTTTGAGTGTGTGAGAATATTATCTGACTTTTTAACCAAATGATTGTGCATTGAGTGGGACGCTGGTTCAGTTGAGTTATTTTTCGTGCCTCGAGCGAATAAGGACTTAAAATTTAGTATAACTTCGTGTATGCTAGCCTAAAAAGTAAATGAAAGAGAAATAGAAACTAAAACGAGAAAATGTAATCATTTCATGGAGTCAAGATTACAAATGTTTACAAAAATAAAATCTAGACCTATGGGTTAAGCTACATAACTTGAAATGTAAAGAAAGCAATAAAACCCTAGAAAGATTCAAGCCATGAAGAGTAAGATCATGCTAGAGGAGTTCACTGAGATCACTGGTATCAGATTTGACTTAGTACAAAATATGTGCCTCATAAAGGAAATCATGGTGGTTAGAATTGCACATCAATCGAATCATACTATTGTGTGTTAGAGCTGTGAAAGTTTTAGATCTTACGGATCGTAGGCAGTGTTTGCTTGGAAGGAAGGCTTTGAGATTGTAACTGAAGAGCAAAACGAATTTTGTTGAAGAGCAATTGGGTTTGTACTAAAAAGTAGTTGGGTTGATTACATAATCACTCAAGGTTTGTTTAATCGTAAAGATCGAATTTGACGAAGGATTTGAGCTTGAAGGCCTCTGTCTTTATTTAGGCGCTGACAGTGACTGTAGTTTCTATTAGGTGGCCTTCAATTGTGTCTTAAGGCGGTTAGGACGATCGCAGTAGTGACATTAGCATGTCAGATGATGTATGCGCAAGCATTTAAGGGCGCGCTTTGGAGACGATCTTGTCCGAGCCTCAGACATGTTAAAATTAAATGAGATGATCGTTCCAGCCCCAATTGTAGACTTTGAAATTGGTGAACCAGGTTCATACGACTTTTGCGTAAATAAAAATATATAAGACACATAGTAGACATTATTTTTATTTATGGCCCATACAATGGCTTTCCAAAAAAATAATTAATAAATAAATAAAATAAAATAAAATAAAATAAAATCAATCATGATAACTTATTGTTAGGAATTATCATCCAGCTAAAAGAAGAATTATCATTGGCTTCATGAAGTGAAAAGAAGACTAATAATGATAATGATAACTAAAATTAGTAGCAACTATCATTAAGTGATGATATAGTGACTAATCATTAATATTTTTCACATAAGTTATTGACTGCATAAAAGAATTATGATCCTTTTGAGCTTTGTTATGCACTTTTCAGTGTTTTTTTTTCTCCTTTTGTTCTGGTCATCATGCATGTAATGAGATTTTATATAGATGTACTATAATATAAACCATGATATTTCGTTTTCGTTTGGTAAGAGAACTTCAAAACGAAATAAAGTTGTATTACCTACCACATATTTTTTTATTGGTCAACATAAACTTGTTTAAGAAGAAATTGTTACAAGGGATATAAGCTTATGAACGGACTTAACATATTGGGATTGATTGGAACTGTACATGGTACCTTTTGGCAAAATGGTACACAACCCCTGCAATCCACATTACGGATTATTTAGCGTGCTTTAGTGCAAGAGTTGAACGCAAGAGAGTAAATTAATGCTTTACTACTGAAGTTATAAGCTCGTTTTTACTTGTGTATGGACTGACGTTCTTACCAGTCTTGATAATTACAAAGGTCGATGCTACCACATCGAGTATGTTGCTGGAGAAGAAAATCAATTTATTGCTTATGTAGCGTACAAATTAGACCTTTTTGAAGAAGGTTTTGTTACTAACATGTGTGCTTCCATTGTAGGTAACGTGTTTGGGTAACCGATAATCGAATTCCTAATTCATTTAGTTTTCACCGAAGGAACAAACTTGTAAACCTAACCAAGTGTCCCACCAAATCATCCTCCTGGAACTTCCTTCTCCTTGCATCCACCTTTTTTGTTCTCCTTAGTCACTAAAGAAGATGATCTCTATTTTCACCACACGTTCTAAAGTGAAATGAGTGATGGAACTAGAAGAAGATTGACGACTAGGACAATCTTCCTCCAGTGGTTGTTTCTGTTGGTGTTTAGAGAGGATAAATCAATATGTAGGAGTTTGTGTGAATCAACAAACCTTTAACCCTTCCGCCGCGGGCCTTCGGCTTCTGCTTAAGGTCGGTGGCAGCCACCTTTTCAATTTTTGTTTTATCCTTCTCCCTCTTTCTTCCTCGCACTGCGATGGTCTTGGTTTCTGATGTGGATAGAGATCTATCTCCAGGGTTTTTGTCCCTCCTCGCAAATGCGATCGTCCTGATCATTTTCATGGATCGGTGAAGCAACCTGCCATCTCCAGGTGGTATGGATGGAACTCTGTTTCTGGGTTTTGTGCCCATGTTTCGAGGTCCTAATCCTTTGAATTGGGGTTTTTAGGATCCGATTTGGGGTTCTTGGAGTCGATTTTGGAGCTCTGGGCTCAAACACCTCCAATACTTCAAATCTTCTCTCCAATTCCACTCCTGTTTTGGGGGATTTCATCTCATCTCTTTTATGCTACTTCTGGTCAGAGACAACTATATGTTGTCACCCCTACAAAGGTCCGGTATCTCTTTAGAATGGTGTTTACACCACCTAACCTTTTTTATTATAGCTTGGTTCTGGGCATTCGCTTGCATTTGTGTTCGTCTGAGGACCGGATTTGTGGCATTCAGGATGGGTTCGGTTCTTCCTGATCTACAGGTTGGGCTTCTTTTCACCAACTTTGAAGCATTGATGGGTTTTTGTATTGCACTATGACATGGTATCTCTCAGTTTTCCCGTTCGCTGGTCGTCTCCATCTTTTCTACGGCGGTTGAGGCGGCAGGTGATCTTCGTGTTAGGGTTATCAGATTTTTCAGAGGGGTCACTTTTGGGCCTCCTCAGGTGGACTCTAGCTTTTGGCCCGAGACACATCTTATGTAATTTTTTATGCTTTAGGTATAATTGAGAACTTTTACTCATGCGATGAATGCATAAGTTGCGTCTCTTTTGTACCTACCTCAGTTATAAGGCTGTTGTCTTTGTAATATGTCCGTTTGGACTTTATTATAATATTCCTCCTTGACCGAAAAAAAAAAGAATTACACATAATACTCCAATCAACCGTAGGGTGGTTACTAGGTCCTTTGGGTTCTTCTGTATTGTGATTTTTAGGTAGGCTCTTTTCTATCTTAAGTCATCTTGGTGGCTTAATGCAAGTCCAATGTGTTCGGACACAATGGCCCATGGAACCCAAAACTATTTCTAAGCCCCTATTGAATGCCTAATCGTCAATTGATTAAATTATTCAATTAATTTAAACTCTTTGTTTAATTAATTTAATTAATTATTTTTATTGGATTTGTGTTCATCTCAATATAATACGGGTATGCAATTCATTAGGTTCTAATTGGCGAGGTAATGAGTGATAAAACTACTATAATAATTTTAGTGAGCTCTCATTTAATTCTCCCTTTTATTGAGGACAATTTTGATTAGCCCTCAATGGTCCCACAAACCATGAATAATACCTAATTGTATGACATGGCCACCCGAACTAATATAGAATGCGTTAAAAAACGATTGAGTTGGAATTGCAATGAAATACAGACATTCTCAAGTTCAATATTCTTAATAATGTTATATAAGGTATCGATAGCTCATGTCCACCCACTAATGTGTCTTTTGCTTAATCGATATTTCTTTCTCAGTCTCTCTTAATAATTCTGTGGAAGATTCCGGAATAATATTGTAGAGCAAGCCTATAGATAGAGAAGCATGATCAAGTTGCATCATCAAATGGTCAATGATGTGTTCGTAAGACAATTGTATCGTCTTTAAGACTAAGGATTACTTACATTATTGCAGCTGTAGAGTTTTTTGCTTGACATGTATATTGAACTTCATACATGAGCTCTTGATTGATCGTGTTCAGTGATTTCATTCTTTATTGAGTATTTATACTTATAGTTCAATGTCCTCACACGAGTAGCTTGAGATCAACCATTGGCCCAATTGCGCAAACACACCGTGTAGGATATGTCGTTTGAGAGAAGTTGAAGTTCAATATCTATGGACTTACTATTTAGTACTATAAATATTAATGAGATTAATCATTATTAATGTTCTTGCCCTTTGACTAGATTAATAATCATTTGCATTATTCAAAATATTTCTTCTTATGAATGACTTTTAGGGTAGACAACTAACATTATCCACTTTCATTAATTCTGAATTAGTTCTTATCAAAACCCTCCTTTGACATGTAGAGGTAGAACCAACATAAAACGGAATACGCAAAAGAGAAAAGTTCAAGTATCTACTTCCAAATAAAGCTGAAGTTAATTAACAATTGGTTGACATTGTTCGTTGAACTAATATAATTACATCATTTTCAAATCTTTAAGGGTTATAATTATTAACCACATTGCAAAAGATGAAAGAGTGGTACAAAAGATGATAGAGAGAAAAACAAGAGAGAGATATTGAAGAGGTAAGCAAAAGCTCTTGAATTGATTGATATTATCTGATACAATAGTTTTTGCTAATTATATATACATAACTCCCACACACTTAGTATCTACACTAAGGGGGTGGGTTAGTGGGCTAAGCATTATAATGGATTTGTCATAATAATGTGGTTTAACTTCAAATTTAGCGAGAATCAAACTTAAGATCTCTCACTTACAAGTTACAAGTGAAGTGAAATATCGCTAGACCGTAGTATTAAGTGACACACACTTAACAACTTAACAAACTTCTAACAAAGCTGACAGCTAATACATCAAATGATGTCATCTGTCCATTGCATCCAACATACAAGATAGTAGCACATGGCACTTAATAATAATGTTCGGTTTCTAATAATCAAATCCGGTTGCTAAAACAAGTCTCAAAGTCTATTAACTCTTTCACATGGTGGCCATCGAAGACATTGGCCGGAGTTCAATTTGAGGGAGGAGAGAAGGACGGCGTCTGCGTACACGGTTGCAGCTGATTCATTAATATGCCATAGTTTGCATGTTTATTAACACGAGTTAAATATGCATGTTCAAAGTCACCGTAATTGTGGTTCGATTTTGAATCGGCTGGTTATGTTGAACTACTCTAGTATTATATACAGTAACAATACTTAGGTTCCTAATTGAGACCAAGATGTATGTATTACGCATAGAATAATAGGGGAACAAAAACAAACAAACGCACGCGTCTGGAATTTGATCAAACACCTCATCGCATCACATGCAAACTGGACAAAACCATACCCCGCATATACATTATCGCGGTACGTGACAAAAGTTTTCGATGCAATTTGTAATCAAATTTTCGATGTGACGTGCCAAATTTCTTAAAAATTCACTCATATTATTTTTTTATTTTTTTATTTTTTTATTTTTTTATTTTTTTTTAACGAAGGTGAACTCCTATCAAATATAAAGTAGTATAAAAGATATTGAAGTGTATAGTTAAGTGTAGTAAAATAAGTTAAATATAAGAGCATGCAACAAACGAACAAACTCAACAAACGAACAAACTAACTGAATATAAAATTTTATTAAACGAATTACCGAGAAGGTTACATGAACAAAGATGCTACATCTTGACTGATTTATTTTAAAACTAAATTACAAGCTATATATTTATAGCGATATAAACCTAAGAAACCCTAATTCGTAAATACAAAAAAATACTCTAATTCTTTTGGATAAATATCAACAATCAATGATAAATTTATAGATGCTAATAAATAATAAATGCGAACAACTAACCTAACAGAGTATGAACAACGAAATAATATTAAACAAATAAACTAATGATCGAGGCTTGTATACCGCAATGTCCTTGAAACAGATATTTCGCCCCCACTTAATGCTTGTAGTTCTATGGACTTCTGCTTCACTAGGATTCAACAATCAAGTCAGAATTCTAGCACAGGAAAACTTAACTTCTAGCGAATTTCTTTGTGGTTCTCTTAGTAAGAATGCTTTGGATTGTAGAAGAAGAATTATGTTTTTCCATGTACTAAATGGCATGCAGATGAATGTATATATAGTATGATCATGCCTGTTCGCAATAGGTATGGAGAAGGGATGCATCTTTTGGGAGACATCTTCTCAGATAGGGTGTTTGCTTTCGGCATTCTTTCACCACACTTCAAACTTCATCTGAAAAGATGAGTCTGTTGGTAAAAAATTAATTAATTAAATCTAAAAATAATTAATCAAATAATTTAATTATTAGAGCCCAAGCCCAAGAGCCCCAAGGCCCATCTTTTGATAATGAATTATATATTAATTATCAATTAATTAGTACACCACAAAACCCAACCCCAAGGGTAAGCCCAATTTTATTCTCCAAGGTCCATCACTCCAATCACTTTCTATAAGGGACAAAACCCTATAAAGTGAGGAAACCCTTTGGTAGTGACCAATGTGGGACAATGAAATTTCTACTCAAAATTTCCAACAATAACCCACATTTGAGTTGAAATTTCATTCAAACACCACCAATTTACTTATAACACCCCACATTTGAATGCAAATGTATGACTAGGCTGCCTAAAACTGAGGGAGAATAGACATGATATGCATCGGGTGAAGTGTCTTTTGGACTTGAACTTACCCTAGTGAAAACATATCAAGCTTACTTGGTGACGCAGTGGATGTGGAAGATCTTAAACTATTCACCGCAGTAGTAAACTGAGACAATATGCTACACACATATCATGTCTGCCACATGTCAATTTATACGGTTGCGTTCATTTTGGCCCTGAACAGATCCTGGATTTCGTAGGAGCTTTAGAGAATTCAACCATTTCAATTCTCATAAATGTGACCCCATTTACTCCTATATTGGTGACATTAATTAAGAATAGTCTACCATATTCCTCTTGATAACAATATATTAATGTCATTAATGTATAAAACATAATCCCTCAAACTCAACAGACAACACACATTTTATCATAATAATGGGTAAGTTGTGTGTTCAACTTTTGAATCAAACTCAACCAATTTGCCTATTGAACCTAAACCATGGGATCTCCAATCAGTTAGGTTAGGTTTCCGCCCAGTCCGATTCATTGAATTGGCTTGAGACTCATTCCCCTAGATGTAAATAATATTTGGTCTCTTGGTAGGCATTTTGTCAAAGGATCAGCTATATTTTCCTTTGATTTTACATAATCAATGGATATTATTCCATTGGAGAGCAACTTCTTAAAGAGTATTATGCCGACGCCTAATCTGTCGCGACTTTCCATTGTATACATGACTTTTGGCCCTTGATTGCGCGACCATACTATCACAATGTATACATATAGCAATTACAGGCTTTGGCCACATTGGAATATCCTCCAGAAAATGTTTAAGCCACTCGGCTTATAAACTCTGACACCATGGTGGAATGAGCTATACATTTCTGTTTAGAGGATTTCCAAGATATTGTTGTACCTCCCAAGGTAAAAACATATCCACTTGTCGACTTGAATTCTGTAATGTCAGAAATCTAATTAGCATCACTGAAGCCTTCTACAATAGATGGATACTTTGTGTAGTGTAATCTGTAGTCAAGTGTATTTTCAAATACCTTAACACTTTTACTAAAGCATTTCAATGCTCTTGTGTTGGATTACTTGTATATCTACTAAGCCTACTTACTGCATAAGCTAAGTTAGGCCTAGTCGAATTCATCAAGTACATTAGACTACCAAGTACTTGAGAATATTCAAGTTGAGATATGGCATTGCCTTTATTTTTCTCCAACTTACATCCAGCATCAAAAGGAGTTGCAGCAAGTTTGCAGTCAAATTGACCAAACCTTCGTAATATTTTTTCTGCATAATGGGACTATGTAAAGACATACCATTCACTATTTCTCTTAATTTGAATTCCTAAAATGACATCAACTTGACCTAAGTCTTTTATGGCACAACTTGAATTCAACATTTTGTTTGTTTTGTTTATTACATTTTTATCACTTCCCATTATGAGTATATCATCCACATATAAGTAGACAATAACACAAGTTTTATCATTACTCTTAATGTAGTCACATTTATCATATTCATTTATTTTGAACCATGTGTCAACAAAGTATGATCAAATATATCGTGCCATTGTTTTGGAGCTTGTTTAAGTCCATATAATGACTTAACTAATTTGCACACTTTGTGTTCTTGTCTTTAAGCACGAACCCTTCAGGTTGTTCCATGTATATTTCTTCATTTAGTTCTCCATTTAAAAATGCTATTTTTACATCCATTTGATGTATATCAAAGTTGTATACAGCCGTTATTGCTACTAATGTCCTAATTGACGTTATGCGAGAAACTGGAGAATAGGTGTCAAAATAATCCAACCCTTCCTTTTGGCGATAACCTTTGGCTACTAAACGTGCCTTAAACTTATCAATGGTTCCATCTGCCTTAAGTTTGAGGACTACTTGGTTTACTATCGGGAGGTAAATCAACTAATTCCCATGTGTTATTTTCCAAAATGGATTCCATTTCACTTTTAATTGCTTCCTTCCTTAAAGGAGCCTCGGAAGAAAACATTGATTCTTTAAAAGTTCTAGGTTCATTCTTGAACAAGAAAGCAATGAAATATGGTCCAAAGTTTTTAGAAATTTTGATTTTTTTTCCTCTTCTTGGTTCCACATCATTTTCTTGGATACTAGAAGAAGAGACCTCATCATGACTATGATCATGAATCCTCTTTTTATTAGAACTAGATTCCTTTTCTTTGTAAGGAAATATATCCCCAAAGAATTCTGCATCTGCCAATCTCAGAAATCGAAGATTTTACAACAAGGAACCTATAAGTAGCACTATTATTTGCATATCCAATGAATACACAATCAATAGTTTTAGGTCCTAGTTTCTTTCTTTTTGGTAACGAAACTTACACTTTCGCTAAGCAACCCCACACTTTTAGGGTTTTATAAGTGGGTTTGTGTCCTTTCCATAGTTCATAAGGTGACTCGTCCATATTCTTTTAAGGAACCTTATTTAATATGGCATTTGCAGTAAGTAAAGCTTCAGCCCACAAACTGTGTGGAAATTCAGAACTATTTTCTATAGAATTAAGGGGTTTTTGAAATTTAATCCTTCAAGAAGATTAAAATTTAAAAAAAAACCTGGTGTTAGATTGAATTTTGATTTTAGTCC
>JAOTRO020135464.1:0-30709 GCA_028566515.2 Pyracantha coccinea | reverse complement strand
CATCGAGGTGCCAAACTGCGCACTCAATTTGTACTCTCTGGCGCAATTAGCCTGTTATCCCTAGCGTAGCTTTTTCACTAATCCAAGACCTTTCCTTGATGCATCTTGTGATCTTATGCCCTGCTTACGCAACTGTTAGACGTGTAAGTCACACAGTAAAGCAGAATTAAGCCGTTAAACTTTTGATGTATATATAAGTATTATTTGTAATGAATATAACATTAAAATAATTTTACCTCGTTTTAACTTTTATAAAGATTAAATATAAAGGTAATATACAGCTATTCTCCATATAGATAAAATTCTACCTAATTAAAAAATAAATTTCCAACTTAATAGAATGAGAAACTGAATAAAATAAAAAAAATAAGTCCTTTATACTATATTTAAGTATAAAAGAAAATACATAGTTAACATTGGATATACCCAGGTACTATTTATGGGATCTGTGCCCCGCATAAACTGTCTATTACCAGATGTCCATTAGAGTATCATAGGATCTTTGATTCTATAATGCTTTCTTAATGTGATAAGTATAAAAACCTGAATAAAGGGGTCTCAAGATCATCTTTTCAATTACCTTATACACTAAAATTTGCTAATTATACCCAACTACTAAAAACAGTAAAGCTGCATAGGGTCTTCTCGTCTATCTAGAGGTAAGCTGTATCTGCACAGCTATTCCAATTTCACTGAGTCAATTATAGAGACAGCTGTTGTATCGTTACATCGTTCATGCAAGACCGCATTTAACGGCCAGGGTATTCCGCTACCTTAGGACCCTCATAGGTAAGGCCGCCATTGATTGGGGTATCCTTCGAACCCTAGCTTAATATGACTAGAGAAATCCGTTAACCAGCCAACATCGGGCAGACATCACACTCAATACTTTGATTTAACATCTTATGCAAAGTGCTTTGTTTTAATTAAACAGTCGTACAACACCATTTCGTGTCTCCTCTTTTTAAACTATTGCTAGAATACTAATGGCACACCTTATCCCGAAGTTACGGAGTCAATTTGCCGAGTTCCTTTATAATTGTTGTCTCAAACGCCTTTGTATTCTCTACTTGCTTACTTGTGGTAGTTTCTAGGTACGGTTTACCGCCTTTTAATACTACTACTAAGCCATCCTCTAAGCCTGTGGGCATAAATTAGGCATGGGATAATAATAAAAAGCGGTTTATTAGTCATTTTCCTGAACCTTATATACTCTATAAGGATTATGTTACTAATTTAAACTCATCGCTTTATTCTTTTGAATAATAACTTAGAGGCCGTAATGCAATATTACAAATCTCATATATAAATTAGTATTTACACATAAATAAATTTACATATATATACCAATAGTGTTATAAGGTATAATAATTGTCGTTTATATTCTATACCATAAGCTTAAGGCGAGGGGTATATCCCTTTATCGTTACTCATGTCAGCATTGTCTCTTGAGATTGTAGTAGTTTGCTAATGTTTATATATGACATTATATAAAACAAGATAAATCTTGCCCAAGCCTGTAGGCATGGGATAAATATAACCTAATATAACATAGCTCCATCTCGTTAATCATAAAAAGATTAATAAATCGACTTACTCAATGTTCTGCTACCCTACAAATAAAATAGTAATATAGTTTACTTGTAGACAAGGTTTTAGTATGTTATTTAGATCCGTTATATCAACGACGCTTTAAACTAATATATTTATTTATTACTATAGTAATACTATAGTACTGAAGCAGTGCTCTGTTACGAGTTCTTAAAAAGATGGCCGCTTCTAAGCCTACTTACTGCTTGTATACGAGTAAAACTTTCTCACTTTCACTTAATAACTATTTTGGAACTTTAAACTCTTGTTCTGGGCTGTTTCCCTTTAGACATACAACCTTAGCGTACTATGTCTGATAACTTAAAATTCATTACTGCCCTTCTGAGAGCAAATCCTCACTGATAAAATCTTCACGATCCCCCAATGTATACAACCCCATACTTAATATTAAGTATAGCTTGCCTGAGATCACAGTTCTATACCTGCTGTAATGTAATATTCAAATCGCCTACTTAGATAGGTTTCGCAGAAAACCAGCTATCTTAGTCAGTTTTGTCTTTCACTTACCTATTACAATTCATTGGATACCTTTACAACGGTAAGCCATTCGAACCTTTATAGTCCTGATTGTAATAAAATCACTAAGCTTCGGGTCTAACAAAAAATACTTTATTGTTAAGTGAAATTCGGTTTACCTGGGACAAAATGTCTCGCATATTTTGTTAACTTGCTGACCCATTATGCAAAAGGTACGCTCTTACATTCTTATAATGATTAACTTGAGCTGCTTATAAAATTACTATTTATTAAGAACATTTTTCCCTCACGGTACTATTACGCTATAGCTCATATATCATATTTAGTCTTAGAGAAAGGTTTCCCTAATTTATTTTTGTATTCTCAGAAAGAGAAAAAAAAATAATGCTATTCAAACAGGTTTTCTCGTTTTACTTTATAGACTATCTCCATATTCATCTTAAGATGGAATGGAATCTCATTTGATTTATTTTCCTGAAGTTAATGAGATATTTCAATTTACTTCGTTTAATACTTGATTTATCTAGGGAAGCAAGTGTTTAAGATATAATATATAAATTAATAATTTTAAATATTATATTTTACTTCATCTATTATTTGGTATTCCCTTAGATATATGGCATCCCTACTTTAATAATTTCTTTAAATACTTTATCTTTTTATATTAGCTATGACTATATTAGCTATAGAAATAATAATACAAAGAAAAACAATACCATACATAGTTGTATTTATTTTCCTAATTTATGTTTGGGCGTGTAAAGGATTCGAACCAATATCTTCTGGTCATGAGCCAGATATGTTACCTTTACACTAACTCGCCTTTATTTTACAAATAACATAATGCATTTATATTATTATATCGGGTTATTATGATTTGAACATAATTCCTTCTCATCCCAAATGAGACGCATAACCTTCCTGCCCTAACCCGTAATGCGTAAGTTATACAGAGAATATCCGATTCGAACGGATGTAGTCTTGTAACTAAATAAGTTTCAAGCTTATCGCTTTAAACCACTCAGCCAATTCTCTAATCAATACCTTTATAAACTTTTTAAGACTGTAGACAAGCTGTAGCTACATATACTACTGTTATAAAAAATTATCCTTTTATTTGCAGTTAAATAGTACATTACTATAAAGTCCATTAATTAGGTATATCTTGATTCATCAGCGACTTGAACGTTGAACTTACCCTTATCAAGAGTACACTTTACCTATTAAGTTAAAGAACCTTGCTTATATACCCCACCCCCCTGACCTTTATTATAAGCTTTGCCCTATGCCTGTAATGGATGGTTGCTTACAGGCATGTATTATATATGATATTACTTAGCACGAAGTAGATAAGCAGTATATATTATAATTGCAAGAGCACTCAGACTTGAACTGAGAATTTGAAGTTTGAAGCTTCCTATTTTGCCTATTAAACTATACTCTTATAACATTACGTAAGACCTTTATTACTGTGATATATGTAGTAAATAATTACCGCTTTGATATGTTAATGTTTGTTTTTAAGTTAAACGGAGAAGAACGGATTTGAACCATCAGGTGCAAAAGCACGATATTTAGCAAATATTTTGTCTTACCTATGACGACTTCTCCTTTATGTGATATCTGATAACTTAAAGCAATTATATATTTATATATACTTTAATTTAAACGAGTTAAGACGGCTTCGATCCGACATCTACTTTCTCGACAAGAAAGTTCTTTACCTATTAAGTTATTAACCCTGTTATAGCGACATATATAACTAAGTTTTTCTTCCTACCACTGTCCCTGTCCCTATAGGGGTGGGGTGGTATAGGGGTAGAAGAAAGTATTTATTTAGAATGTAATAGTTACGTTAAATTTGCAGCCAACCGAATTCGAATCGATATACTTCGAGTGGTAAACGAAGAGTCTACCATTGACCTATGGCTGCTTTTATACTAAACAATTACTACGAATAGTATTATTTAGTATAGTAATAACATCTTAATAACCAACGTTATTAGTATTTTTGTTATTAAACTGTTTACTAGTTATGTATAGTGCATTTTTACCTAATTCAAAAGCAAAACCTAATGTTAAAACTAAGAAAAATATCAACATTATAATTAAACCAAATATACCGTTTACATATGCACTAACTACATAAGGGTATACTAATAATATTTCTAGATCAAATAGTAAAAACAATAATGCAAATATAAAAAAAGATATACTAAATTCGGTTCTATTTTGCCCTAAAAAAGAATGAAACCCACATTCAAATACACTATCCTTTTCCATGTATGGACTATGTGGAGCTAATATTATGTTAACCAATAACAATATTACTGCTAATATTGGTATGAATAAAAAAAAGAATAGTTGACTTGTCATTTATATTTTAAACAATGTAATAGATAATATACTGGCTACTCTTAATCATTCATTAGGCGCACATATAAAAGTTAAAATAACTATAGTTAAAATAGAAATAATAATACTTAGTGCACTGTTAATACTCAAATTACCTTTGTAATAAAGTGGGAACTGCGCAGATGGTCATGCTGGGGGTGATATAAAGGTCTCATCAGATTGTACATCAAAACTTTCATCAGCATTAGTGTATATTTCCGTATCTATTTGGTAATCTATACCTGGAAGATAGTATACGTGATAAAAAAACATTGCTCTTACCACATTTAAGTAATACACAGCACCTATAACACTAGTAATTATAGCTACTAGTGTTATGAAAACATACCCTTCGTCTAATGCGGCACTTAATACCATCTGTTTTGCAAAGAAACCTATTAAAGGTGGTATACCCACAAAAGAAAACAAAGTAATACTTAAACTTAAAGAAACAAAAGGATTATTATAAAAGTATCCTCTTAATTGTCTTATAAGTTGTACAGGTGAATCTTTAACATCTGTTATTCCTACTCTATACACATTAAAGTCTACAGTAAAACCTATAACTATTAATATGAAAAACGCATTAAGGTTGGATATTGTATATTGTAAAATATAAAATATATAACCTTGTATAGACTCTATCTTTCCTACTGAAAGTGCTAATAGTATAAACCCTACATGGCTAATTGTACTATACGCAAAAAGTCTTTTAATTCTGTATTGTGTTAGACCTAATATAGATCCTATAACAAGTGAAAGTAAACTACTAATAATTAAGATATCTTTTCATCTTATTTCAAATACTCTATTTTCTAAGTCATGCCCTGTTTCTATTCCAGAATTAAATTCTATGTTTAATACTAATTGTAAAAGAAATACAAATATAGATATTTTAGCTACTATAGCTACAAATGTTGTTACTATAGTTGGTATACCGTCGTATACGTCAGGAGATCAAAAATGGAAAGGAGCTGCACTAACTTTAAACAAGAAACCAACTATTATAAATATAAGAGATATACCTATATAATGAGGTTTATATACGTTGCTTATTATTAAATCATTTATTGCAGTAGAGGATGTAGTTGAATAAGTAAAGTTTAATATTTCACTTAAACTACTTATTATATATATATTATCTAAATTAGTTGTACCTGAATTTATATATAATATAGCAGAACCAAATAATATAAAACAAGAAGACATACCTCCTAATAAGAAATAAGTAAGCCCACTATTCGTAGAAGACTCAGAATCTCTGTGTAAAGTACAAAGTATGTATAGCCCGTAACTTTGTAGTTCAATAGATAAAAACATTGATATTAAGTCACCAGTACTCATAAGTAGTATAGCACCACATAGTACAAATGATAGTATAAGAGCATATTCTATAATAGAAAAATTAGTAATATATTTATATCTTGTCTTTTCTGCTAGGTCACTGGCTACATTACTAAACTTGTCTTCATCTGTAAGGTAATTATACCCATTATAGTTTACTTTAACTTTACTTCTGTTATTTAAATTAGTATTTAAAGATACTAATCTAGTTGAGCTAGCTTCATCATCTACTTGTCATTTAGTAGACATATTTGTTTTACTATTAGGAAGCATAACAGTAACTGATCTAAGTATCCTAGGATAAAAAGCTGTAAGTGTTAAAATTAAACTTACAATTATAAGTATAAACAAATTAAAT
This sequence comes from Pyracantha coccinea, assembly GCA_028566515.2. Taxonomy (NCBI): domain Eukaryota; kingdom Viridiplantae; phylum Streptophyta; class Magnoliopsida; order Rosales; family Rosaceae; genus Pyracantha; species Pyracantha coccinea. Next base: position 24,525 of record JAOTRO020135464.1, on the reverse strand, counting down.
CCTTGTGTAAATACAGTTATATTAAACATACCTCCATATAAACCAATACCTTTTTCTAAAGGTTTTATAAATAAATTATTATATGATATGTATGAAGATAATACCAATCCTTGTATTATTATTCTTGAGTAAATTATAGATTTTTTCTTATCACTTGTAACGGCATTAGAGGCAATAGTTAGTATTATTAAAGTAATCAACATATAAGGATAAAGGCGGGTTGAACACCTTTGTATACTAAAATAACTTAGCATATTGCTTACCAGCAAGCTTACCCTTTAAATTAATGTGTTACATTATATAATTAACCAATTAATATATATTAATTTACCATATAATTTTATGTTAAAGTATAAAACTACCCAAAAATGGTATTTACGGAAAAATATGATATAGTATATGTTATGATAATAGACTTTGATTTAAGTTTAAGTATACACAATGTATTCACAATAAAATGCAGATAAGAATCGAACTTATATAATCTGAGGCCGAAACTCAGTACTTTACCTATTAAGCTACTACACTTTTTCTCTTATATATTTTTACAGCTAAATATAGCCTCTAAGATGAATTGAACATCTATCTAAATATTAACAGTATTCCGCTCTACCTTTGAGCTATAAAGGCTAATTACGATTAGATTATAATTAATGACTTATAATATGTAGTTTAAGCCATACAAAAGTAAGAGTAAAGAATATGGCACTATAAATACGATTGTTTTATATATATACTAAGTTGTAACATTAGGAAGAAAAGGAATTGAACCTTCGACAGCCTTAGCTATTGAGTTTACAGCTCAACCCATCATACCAACAAATGGAACCTTCCTTTGATAGCCTGGCCCATACTATTCCTAAGTTTAATCCATGCCATCTCTTTGCCTACAGGTTTAGAGGATGATAACCTGTCCCTATAGGGTGGGGTATACAAAAAAAAAATGGCAATAAACCGGCTTAAGGTTAGGATTAGCACTAGGTATAAAAAGTTATAAGATTTAAACTTATATCAGAAAAGTAACTTTCTCTCGCTTTATCTTTAAGCTAAACTTTTTTTTACATTTTAATGATATGATTCCCGTGCAACTTCCGCTACACGAACCGTATTTCGACTTAACACTAATCCGAGTCACGCATACGAAAATCTTCCGACAAATGTCTATCAACAATTATATAATCTTATATGTATGCACAAACATAAATATAAGCCTAATAAGATAGAGTTATTTTAAGTAAAAAGACCAAACTTATTGCACACACTCTTTTCAGCGCCTGACGAGTAGTTAGTACCTATACAAGATGTACTTCACCGTGATGTAGTAATTCACGATTACTAGTAATTCCTTTTTCATATAACCGAATTTCAGGTTATAATTAATGCTTTATTATATTCCTGATTGAGGATTAACTTAGATATGAATCTTTGTTTCCTTTTGTGTGGTCTTATGTGGCACGTCTATAGCCCACAATATTAAGGTCATGAAGATTTGTCTTAATCCCTGTAACATTTTCACAGTAATAATCATGGCGAGCTATGAAAATTAAACCATTGAATTAATTTAAATGATAAAAGGGTTTACGCTTATTAAGTGAACCTAACCACTGTCTCACGACATATGCTAAAGACAACCGTGCAACGCCTGTAAAATAGACATATATAATACTATGCCATTTTATTCAAATTGTGGTAAGATTTTTCGAGGATTATCGAATTAAATAACATACTTCACTACTGTTTTCATAAACGGTCTAATGATTTCAGTTCCTGCGTTGCCGCATTACTCTTGAGGTGGAATGCTTACACTTTAATTTATACACCGTAATCTAATATAAGTAAATAAATACCTATTTATTTCTACAACATATAACATTCATCATTTTCTGCCCAGACTACTGGGGTATCTAATCCTGTTTGCCACCCGAGCCTTCGTCCCTCAATGTCAGTTTTTACATAAGGCTTTGTATTTACCTAAGACATTCCAGCTAGTATAACAATATTTTATCTCTCCACAAGCAGTTCTTAATTTGGCCCTTACATCAAACTCTAGCTTATTCAGTCCTTTTATGAAGCTTAAATAGCCATCTAGGTACCCTTTAAACCTAATAAAGATGAATAACACTAGTCTTACTTGTATTGCCGCGGCTGCTGGCACAAGATTTGGCCAAGACAGGTAGATAGTAAATTGTCATTATCAGTCTATTATCTAGAACTTAATAACACATAGTATCTTACATGTGACTTTATATACATCCCCAACTGAGGTATGTATAAAATCATCCATTCATTCTCCCAAGTGGCTGGTTCAGCCGTTAGGCCATTGACCAATATCCCCCACTGCTGTACTATACGTATTGGGGTTTTTTCAGACCCAATGTGACCAGTAAACCTCTCAGTTGTGGTTACAAGATAAAGCTAGATAAACTGTTACTTTTATCTAATACTACTTGAATTTGTTAAAAAAATTTTATAGCGAAGATTTCTTCTTTATATAGTTTATTACATTTACTAAATAAATATAACAACCTAATTTATGAGATATTTTTTAATGTCCCACTATAAGGTAGCTATAACGTTTCTTCTCACCTTTACACCACTTTACCATCATTTAATTTAATTAAATCTAACAGTAACGTACGATTAGCATGTGTCAAGCCCTTGGACAGCGTTCAATCCGAGCCATCATCAAACTCAACATTATATTTATATATTACTAATAATTTTCATATATTACTATTTATACTATTATATAGACTTTTAATCTAATATCTTCCATTTAATCTTAATCCTAATTTTTTCCCTAATCACATACCTAACCCTTACCTATAAGCAGCCTACAGGTTGTCTGTCCCTATAGGGATAGAGTTAGATAATTGCAGCCAACCGAATTCGAATCGATATACTTCGAGCGGAAATCGAAAAGTCTACCATTGACCTATGGCTGCTTTTATACATGACATACAATGGAAATAAAATAAATTTAAACTGATATATTGTTTATTTCGTTAAACAATACTAAGGAATAGGTGACTCGAACACCTAACATTCCGCGTGTAAAGCGGGTGCTCTACCAATTAAGCTAATTCCTCTTTACCCTTCCCCCCCCCCTACAGGGCAGGGCAGGAGTAACATTATATTTAACCTTTATTGTTAATTCTAATAATTAAAAATCTAACAATGAAAAAACGCCTTATAAATATAACAGGTTTATCAACTATACTACTATTTAAATAATAATGTCATCTTGTAAGATATATAACCACTTCTTCTTAGTGATCTAGCTACCATATCTCTTTCTCTATTTTTAATGACTTCTATTCTATTATTAGGTAAATCCTGTAGCCTATGCACAACAACCGGGGCACTATCTATATATTTTAGTAATGCAATTTCAGTCCTTTGTATTTCTTCCTTAGTATGTTGAAATTTTAACACACTATCCTGAATTACAACAGCTTCTTGCGAGGGCAAGGGGGCACCTTCATAATAAACATTATTAGGAATAACCAGAATAGCATTTGTTTCATCATAAATTGTAGGTTTATGTACACATCTAGCTACCTTTGATGCCATATCATCATATTCTCTTTCAAGATTCCTTGTACAATTCCTTATATGTTCACGTGCTTTACCACATTTTGATAGAAAGGCACCTTTGCTTACAAATTCTCCACTGTCTAAATGATGAATCGGAAATAAATATTCTTCTATATCAAAATGAAAAATAAAGCATATAATTAATATTAAATCTGTAAAAATATCTAGAGGTATAATGGTAAGTAATGTTAATAATATACATTTAATTAGTATATTTATTCATTTAAAGTTAAATGAGTCCTTTAAGGTTGTATAATTAGCATTTGTAGGATTGAAAAGCTGTTGTTTTGTAAAATAAACAGAGCATAACAATAAAACATTTAATAATGCTTTAAAAATATAAAAATATCAATCTAATCATAGGTAATTTGTAGTTACCTTGATCATAAAAATTATATAAATGAAAAAGGCGAAGGCAACACTTTGAACACTAATTATAGTTAAGTTTTTACAACATGTACCTATAATACCAGTTATTGAAATGAATAACTTATTACTCGTAAGTGACAATAACCTTTTTTTTATATATAGAGTTGATGTTTTAATTAAGTTACCTCGATTTGGTCGTATGACTAATCCCGTTGTAACTGGAAGTCTCTCTACTAATATCTGTAAGAGTATTCTCTATTAATGATACTACAGGTATTATAAATATGAAATGTAAGAAATATAAGGCAGTACTTATTTGACCAAATTCTATATAAGGAGATTCAACATGTTTGGCTCCTAATTGCATTAATATTAAGAAATTAGCTATAAATATGTAGAAAGCTATTTTACTTAAAGGTCTAAATTGTAATCCTCTACTTCTACCTAAATCAGCGAAAGGCATAGTTAATAAGGCCAATATAGCGGAAAACATAGCTATAACACCTAATAATTTATTAGGTATAGATCTTAATATAGCATAGAAAGGTAATAAGTATCATTCAGGTACTATGGCAGGTGGAGTTTGCATTGGATTAGCCATAACATAATTTTCACTATCACCTAAAACGTTAGGCATGAAAAATACGAATAAAGATATAACTATTATAAATAAAAATATAGTTATCAAATCTTTAAATATAAAATATGGTGCGAAAGGAAGTCTGTCATAGTTACCAGAGGCACCTAAAGGATTACCAGATCCAGCACTATCATGTAAAACTATAAGATGCATTAATGCTAATGCAGCAATAACAAATGGTAATACAAAATGTAATGCAAAAAATCTATTTAAAGTTGCATTATTAACAGAAAATCCTCCTCAAATAAATTCAACTATATCTTGACCTACTCAAGGTATAGCACTCATAAGATTAGTTATAACTGTGGCACCTCATAGAGACATTTGACCGTAAGGTAAAACATAACCCAAAAATGCTGTAGCCATCATTATTATAAATATAACAGTACCTATAGTTCAAACTAATGTTCTAGGTGCTCTGTAAGAACCGTAATACATACCTCTACCTATATGTAAATATACTAAAAAGAAGAAAGCTGAAGCTGTATTAGAATGTAAGTATCTTATTAGTCAACCATTGTTAACGTCTCTCATAATATGTTCTACTGAGTTAAAAGCTTCTAATACACTAGGGTTATAATGCATAGCTAATGTAACACCTGTTACTATTTGTATTATTAAACAAAAACCTAATAATGATCCAAAGTTTCATAAATAACTAATATTTGATGGTTGTGGAGAATCCACTAAATATGAATTAAGTAAACTTGCAAGAGGATGGCTTTTAAAAATTCTCATTTAATTTAATTATATATAGTTACTCCTTTTTCCATTATTAAACAATTATAATTAGTTTAAACTAATTAGCAACTATTATTATAGGATAGAGTAGTATAATGTATTTATCTTTCCCAAAAAACCGCTATTAATTTTTAAATAGATCTAACTATTTTATCCAAGTACCATTCTATAATATTACGCGCCATCCCATTCTGTTATATGCTATAACAAACCTAATTTTGTTTCTATCCCTCTTCCTCTCTCTATAAGGGGTGGCATGGAGGGGGTAGAATAAGGTGATATGGCGATGTTAAAGATTGAGAAGGGACGCGTAATAATATTTATTGTTATCATATATTCTTTTTTATAGTATATTACTATTTATACTATTAAATAGAGTTGTCGTTTTTAAATCACATTATATCCTATCTATATATAACGGGATAAAGTTAAAAGTAAAACTACGATATTTGTAATTATAACTGTATCTGTATTATACATTATTACATAATGCTTGAGTTTTAGCCTATAAATCATAGACATAACTTGTATAAATTTAGTCCGTTTTAATATTGTACTCTTTAAGTAAGCTAGTCATCATCTAATTCTCTACTGTTTTAACGTTATTATAATAGATCCTATCATAGATAATAAAAGTATAATAGAAGTTATAAATAGTAGCATGGGGTGCAGAGTGTATAATATGTTACCTATGCTAGTAATATGAGATGTATGAGATAAAAAAGTATCTCACGAATTACTATTAGCAAAATGTGTAGACATATCTTTTATAGGCAGTTTGCTAATATCTGATGTGTAATATTGACTTAAATTATGATCTAAATTAACTATGTTTGCTGAAGGATATAATAAACCTTGCAATACTGTATTTCCTGTAAGCATAGATTTAGAATATACGATAGAAAACACACTAATTGTTATTATTGATAATGATACACCATTATTGTTATCTGTAACAAGTTCCGAAACTCTTACATTAATAAGCATTAATATAAATAAAAATAATATAGAAACGGCACCTACGTACACAAGTATATATGATAATCCTACAAAATCAACACCTGTGTACATAAGATAAGATGCTATAACCATGAATACACCTATTAAATTAAGTATTGAAACCACAGGATTGTTGTTTATAATAACATAAATACCAAGTGAAATAGCAATTACAAAATATAAGCTTGAAATATCGTAAGGAAGAGAAATAATAGTATTTTCAGATGAAACTATTAAGTTATTCATTTTTACATATTTAATTTATATACCCATGTAATTACAAAAGTGGTATTATTATAACTACTTATAATATATTTAAGACTATTTACATAGTCTTAAATATATTATGTTACTACAATATACCTATGTTAGGCACTATTATTTCGAAACTATACAATACACAAGGTATAAACACAATAAATGCTATTACTATAGGTAATAATATTGTTCATGAAAATGACATAAGTTGATCGAAACGTATTCTAGGGAAAGATGCTCTAACTCATATAAAGGCAAATACCATTAAACTTGACTTAATACCTAATACAACACCGTACATTATACCTTCAGATACAGGGGAGTAATACATACTAGGTGCTATTGAATTAGTGAATACATATGCTTCATATTCTAATCCTAGGCTATTCAATATATAAATTATATTAAACGTAATATAAGAGTAGTCTATTACATACCCACCTAAAAACAATAAACTTGTAAGTATACACATAAGAACTATACTGGCATATTCAGCTAAAAAGAAAAACACAAATATAACGGCTGAGTGTTCTGTCATAAATCCACTAACTAACTCTGACTCAGCTTCCGCTAAATCGAAAGGTGCTCTATTAGTCTCTGCTACAGATCCTACAAAGAATATTATAAATATAGGTAACAATGGTAGTATATACCAGACTGATCTTTGAGATTCTACGTTTGTAGTTAAGTTTAAACTACCTGTCAAAAGTATTACTAATAATATAGCTGAACTTAATATTAACTCGTAACTTATTAATTGTGCTGTACTTCTTAAAGAACCTAAGAAAGCATATTTAGAATTAGCAGATCAACCTGCAATTAATATACCATATGTAGCTAATGAAGACACGGCTAACATATAAAGTATACCTAAATCAAAATCCCATATAGCGAGTCCTGGACCATAAGGTATCACTGCATAACCTAAAAGAGAAAACATAAGAGTCATTATAGGACCTAAAAAGAAAAGTACCATATTAGCTTGACTAGGTGATACATATTCCTTAAGTAATAATTTAAGAGCATCTGCAAAAGCCTGTAGCGTACCATAATAACCAACTACATTAGGACCTAATCTTCTTTGCATACTAGCCATAGTTTTTCTTTCTGCCACGGTAACAAAGGCAACTGTTAATAATGCAGGGACTGTAACTATTAACACTTCCAGTATGGAAATAATTGTAGTTGAATATAGCATATTTAAATATATACGTTTGTCCCTGTAGGGATAAATATAATAATATAGGATTTATGTATATAGCTTTATACCTCTGCCCCGACCCCCCCTATGGGGAAGTAAAGGTACTGGAAAAAACACCACATTTCTTAATTACATATTATTTTTAATATATCTTTATTTCAGTACTAAACCAAACTTTTATTATATATAATATATAGATATTACACGATGTTGTTCAATATAATAAAATTAAGTGGTGTTAATACAAAGATACATATTATTCCTATTAAATAGGTATGTTGTTTATTACTTAGTTTAACAGTTTAAAAATAAACTAAGTAGTAAACAATCACATTACATATAAACTTACTTTTATCTAAGTTTATTAAATTAAGTTTATGAGTATAGGTATTATATAATAATATTTGGCTGCAAATTAATGCTTGCATGTAGATTACCCTTTAATTTCAAATTAAAAGAAATAATACGTTGTCTACAACCTATAGTATAGCAACAACTATTTAAGATAAAATTTTACATTACTTGTACCACTACAATCCCATTTTGTTTTAAAAGGCAAAATTAAAGGGTAAAGTAAAAAAAAGATAGATTTTATCTAAGCAACATATAATATTAAAAAAGCCATCATTAATGCAAATAGACCTGTAGCTTCAGAAAAGGCAAATCCCAGTATGGCATAAGAGAAAAGTTGACCTCTTAAAGAAGGATTTCTAGCTACTCCTAAAATTAAAGCACCAAAAACAACACCTATACCTACTCCTGCACCTATTAAACCTGTAGTAGCTAAACCTGTTCCTATTAATCTAGCAGCTTGAATCAATTTATTTATTAGATAAGTTATCTTTTATTTTTGAAATATTCCCTCATTTTGTATTATTTTTTTTTTATTAATGTATAATTTATATTTATAAGAAGTTTATGTTTATAAATAATTAATTTTCACTATTCTCAACTTCATCTCTTTGTCCTAAAAGAGTTGCTTGAGAGTCTTGTAGACTATTCTCTAATCTTGATATTTCACTAGAATCTACAGCACCTTGATGTCTAAGATCACTAATAGCTGTAGCAGTGTCATCTATCTTAGCTTGAATTTCGTCAAATGATTCTCTAGCTTCCTCTAACATGGCTCTGTGTTCTGAAGAATCAGGATCGTGAGGAGATTGTGCAGAGTGAACATAGGCTTCAGCTTCCCCTATGTCACCATCAATGTCCTCTATCATGTCCTCTACCTGATCTGCAGTTACAATTCCTTGAACAACAGTTCCGTCATTTTCTTGATCATTACTATCCTCACTGAAATTAGGTGCAGTATAATGGTATCCGTTAGTACCATTGTTATTATTACCACCTCCGGTGTCACCATTACCACTTCCACCACTTACATTACCTGAATTTGATGGTCCATCAGGATTGCTCATAAAAACTATTCATTCCTCCAAGAAACTGTAGTTTCCTAGTAATGAATCGAAGAAAACTAATACATCTATTATCGCATAACTGTAATGAGATAATAACAATATAAGAACAAATATAATCTTAACATATAATTTCATACTGTTAAGGTATAACAATATATTAATCATAATGTAATTAGTAATATTGTAGTTTAAGAAAACGTTAGCTGTACTTTGTAAAGGTAAACTTATAAAAGGATGTGGTTTAGGTGGACTATTTAAAACTCATTCTAAACTAGTATAACTTCTTTTAAGAAGTGCTTGTAGGCAGTCCATAAAGAATTGTACTATTCATCAAACTGCTCTAGTCACAGCTTTACCTTCAACCAATTCCATGTATACTAGCTGTAAGAATATAACTGTAGCTACTACAGATATTATAGACCCGTAACTACTTATAAGGTTTCAACCTGCAAAAGCGTCAGGGAAATCGCTAATTCTTCTAGGCATACCTTGTAAACCTAGGAAATGTTGTGGAAAGAATGTTAAATTAACCCCTATAAATAAAACTCAAAAATGAGTAATAGCTAATAATGAACCATATTCTAAACCTATCATTTTAGGAACTCAGTGGTATCATCCACTAAATAGTGCAAATACAGCACCCATACTTAAAACGTAATGGAAATGTGCAACTACATAGTAAGTATCATGGAATGCTATATCTAGCGATGCATTAGCTAAAACAACACCACTTAAACCTCCTACTGTAAACATAAATACAAAACCTAATGCAAATAACATAGAAGGTGTTAGATGTATAGATCCCCCGTAACATGTAGCTAATCAACTAAATATTTTAATACCTGTAGGTACGGCTATTATTAAAGTAGCTGCTGTAAAGTAAGCTCTAGTATCTACATCTAATCCAACACTATACATGTGGTGGCTTCAAACTACAAAACCTAAGACTCCTATAGACATCATCGCATAAACCATACCAAGATAACCGAAAACGGATTTATTAGAATTTGCTGATATAGTTGTACTTATTATACCAAAACCTGGTATAATTAATATATACACTTCTGGATGACCAAAAAATCAGAAAAGGTGCTGGTATAATATAGGATCTCCTCCTCCAGCTATTTCAAAGAAAGCTGTATTAAAATTTCTATCTGTTAAAACCATTGTAATAGCACCTGCAAGCACAGGTAGAGATAGAAGAAGTAATACAGCAGTAACTACTACTGCTCATCCAAATAAAGCTAGTTTATGTAATCTAACACCTGGACTTCTCATATTAAGTATAGTTGTTATAAAGTTCATTGCACCTAATAAACTACTTACACCGGATAAATGTAAACCAAATATAGCCAAATCTACACTTGGTCCACTATGACTTTGTATTCCTGATAAAGGGGGGTATAATGTTCAACCTGTACCTGCACCGTTTTCTATAATACTAGCGAATATAAATAAACCAATACTAGGTATTAATAATCAAAAACTTATATTGTTAAGTCTTGGAAAAGCCATGTCAGGACCTCCTACCATAAGTGGTAAAAGGAAATTTCCAAACCCTCCTATCAATGCAGGCATAACCATAAAGAATATCATTAATATAGCATGAGCTGTTATTATACTATTATATAGTTGATTATCTGCTATGAATTGTACACCTGGACCTGATAATTCTATTCTCATTAATACAGAAAAAGCTGTACCTAGTAAACCTGAAAATAAGGCAAACATTAAATATAATATACCTATATCTTTGGCATTACTAGATCAGAATCATCTTTCTCCTCACATAGATATAGCTAATGTTTTATTATTAGTTATTCTATTTAATTCCATTGTGTTTTTAAAATTGATGAGTAATAATAAGAAAATAAATTTAGTAAACTTTTATGTATTTCTCTTTTAATAGTTATGTATACATTACCTTATGTATATCAATAATTTATATTTCATTACAATACTAGTAATAGTATGCATTTATTTTACATAGCATCATACATGTAAGTAATGTTCGATGTCTTTTATGCCATATCATGCTTAAACTTTGTCAAACCCTTGCCTACAGGCTAAGGGGGAGGGTAGTTGCTTGTAAGCATATAACAATATTTAGGCTTATATTTAATAGTAATATTACAACTAAAGTTTCTATAGTGTTATAATAAAATAAACATTAACTATTATATGCCTACAGGCCTAGGTGGTATCATAAGGTTTGTTTATTTAATTATAAAAAGTTAGTTTAAATAATAAAAAAAAAGTTATAAGATTTGAACTTATATGCCTTATATCTATAAGGGTAGAGTATGTTACTCTTTTGCTTTACCATTAAGCTAAACTTCATTTTTTTTTTATTTTTAATATACTAGATTTAAATCTAAATTGTATTTGGTGTTATACATTACTATTAATACCATATTTTATATATATATATAAATTATGATACATAATTGTATACTAATAGAGAAGTAGAATAGTGTAAACCATCTAATATAGGAGCTGGGTATATACCAAATATAACTGTAAATAAAACTAATATCATTAATATAGTAAACTCTCTTTTATTTAAATCAGGTATATTATGTTTAAAGAATCTGGAATAAGATCCTCCAAACGATATTCTATTAAACATGTACATTGTATATGCAGCACTGAATACTATAGAAGAACTAGCTAAGGCCCCTAATAAATTATGTCTTTCAAAAGTACCATATAAACTCATAAACTCTCCTATGAAATTTAAAGATAAAGGTGTACCTGCGTTACCTAAACAAAGAATAAAGAATAAAATAGAAAATAAAGGCATAACTTGTGTCATTCCTCTATAAAATGTTATAAGTCTAGTTGAAGATCTATCATATAATACACCACCAGCACAAACAAATAAACCAGAAGAAACAAAACCATGAGCTAATCCAAGTAATATAGCACCTTCTATACCTTGTATATTATTACTAAAAGCACCTAATAAATATACAGCTGCATGTGAAACTGAACTGTAAGCAATCAATTCTTTTATATCTATTGTTCTCAAAGTACTAAAACTTGCATATATTATTGTTATTACCCCTATAACATATATGAAATCAGTTAGATACATGTAAGCTTTGGGTAATATAGGTAATATTAGTCTAAAAATACCATACAAACTTAGTTTTAATACAATACCTGCTAAAATAATACTACCAGCTAAAGGTGACTCAACGTGTGCTTTTAAAAGTCAAGTATTTAAAAATATAGTAGGTGTTTTTACAGCAAATGCTATAAATATACCGTAAAAAAGAAATAGCTGTGTAGTAAAATTAAAGTTAGTTTTATATATAGCATCAAAGTCTGTAGTACCCATTATATTAGCTATAGTTAATATAGATAAAAGTAAAAATAAAGAACCAAGCAGAGTGTATAAAAATAAATAGAAGCTAGCTCTTACTTTATTACTTGAACCAAATATACCTATTAATATAAATAAAGGAGGAAGTATACTTTCAAAAAAGATATAAAATAAAAGTATGTCTAATACCAGAAACACTGCTATAAGTAAAGTTTCCAAAAGTAACACTATTATAACGAAACTTTTTATGTTATATCTTATAGACTTTCAATTTGAAAGCAATGCTATAGGCATTATTATAGTAGTTAGCATTACAAAATAAATAGATATACCATCTACTCCTACATATAAATCAAAGTTATTTATTTTATAATGTTCTTGTACAAATTGAAACTGATTACTACTAAAATTAAATAATAAAAATACTATTACAGATATAAACAGATTTATTATACTTGTAGTAAGTGCTATAGTTTTCATTAACTTGTCTATTTTTAATATATGCCATACATTTAAAAACCCAGACTTAAATTCTAAGGTATCATTGTATGTTTCCTCGGAATCATATAAACTTGGTATAGTACATACTAAAAATATACCTATCAAGGGGACGAATAAAAGAGAATAAAGTAACATTTTATTTTATTATATTATAATATAGACTACTTAATTTAATTTTATTACTAATAGTTTCTCCCTACCCCACTCCCCACCCTATAGGGACAGGGACAGGGAAAAAGTATAAGTAAAAGTGTATTATTACATTTATTTATGTAAAATTAATAGTGGGGGAAATATGTGCAGTAAGAAACCAATCATTTTAATATAGTGTAAAAATACTGTAGATTCTATTATAGAACATTAAATGTAACTAATTATTTTCATAAACAGCATGTTTTGAAGACATTAATAATGTAGCAAACAAAACAATTATAAATAAATTATTATCTATATAATAAAAATAGGGCGTAATAATGTAAAAAGTTAAACCTACTAATATGTATAAGGCATAAGTTGTTACTATACCGGTATCTAATTTAGACATGCTACTACTTAAACTATGCAACATATTTTCTAAACCATAAGGACCTATAAGTTCTACTGAACCTTTATCAATTATCTTAGTAGTTTGTCCTCCTAACATTAATACGTTGTCTACGATATATCTATTATAGAATAATTCAATAAAAAACCGTTGATTAAAAAAGCTGTACACATTGTAACCTAGTCTAGAAAATTTAAAATGTAACAATAGAACCGTGTATTCACTAATAAATATAAACAATATAGTGAGTGTAACAGTTAATATTAATGGTAGTAATTTAAATATAGTAGGTACTGCAAATTCTGTGTTTAAAAGAATCTCGTGGTTTGGGTGTATATATATACTATTGTCAATAAAAAAACTTGACCCTAAACCTATATATATATCTTTTGCTATGTAACCAAATAAGATAGAGAATACGGCAAGTATGATTAAAGGTAAACTCATAAATATATCTCCTTCGTGTGCATTAACATAACTTTTTATATCACCATTAGGCTTAGCTAAAAAAGTTAAATATAATACTTTCACAGAATATAATGTAGTGAACATAGCTCCTATGGTAGATATAGAATAAACAGCTGTACCAGAAAGTGTATATTTACCATAAGCTGATTCTATTATTAAGTCTTTAGAAAAATAACCTGTCATAAAAGGGAAAGCAACTAAACTTAAACTAGCTATTAACATAACTGAATAAGTTAAAGGTAACAAAGCTCTAAGTCCTCCATATTTTCTAAAGTCCTGATTATCATACACTGCATGTATAACAGCACCTGCACCTAAGAAAAGTAATGCCTTATAAAAGGCATGATTTACAAGATGGAATAAGGCTATGTTGTAAGAAGATAAACCTATAGCTATAACCATCATACCTAATTGACTCATAGTCGAATAAGCTATAACCTTTTTTATATCTTGTTGGAATAAACCTACTAAAGAACTAAATATAGTAGTTATTGTACCTATTCATAAACAAAATAGTAATACGGTGTTACTATATTCAATAAGAGGGGAATTACGTATCAATAAATATACCCCAGCTGTAACCATAGTAGCTGCGTGTATAAGAGCTGAAACAGGAGTAGGACCTTCCATTGCCATGGGGAGTCATATATGTAAACCTATTTGTGAACTTTTAGCCATAGCTCCTATAAACAAACATATACCTATTACAGTTATAATCTCTTCATTTATAAAAGGAGCTAAAGAAAATATCGTAGAATAATCTAAGTTACCAAATGATAATAATATAATAAACATACCTATAGTTAATAAACAATCACCTACTCTGTTAGTTAAGAAAGCGGCTAGAGCACTTTGATTAGCTGCTATTCTGGTATATCAGAAGTTAACTAGCAAGTAAGAACATACACCAACCCCCTCTCAACCTACAAACATAAGTAAGAAATTATTTGAAGTAACAAGTATAATCATCATAAAAGTAAACAAGCTTAAATAACTGAAAAACCTTTGGTTGTGAGGATCGTGACTCATATAACCTATAGAATATATATGTACTAAAGAAGATACTATTAATACAGGTATAAGCATAGATACTGTTAATGCGTCAAAATTAAAGCCTCATAGTACATTAAGAGATTCAGAATCGATTCATCTAAATAGCTTAATACTAACCGGTATACCTTCCATACCTACTTCTAAATATGCTAACACAGATAAAAGTGTACTAGCAATAACCAAACTACAAGTTATCATATGGGACCCTGAAAAACCTATTTTTCTACCGAAAAACCCTGAAATTATAGACCCTACTAAAGGTAAAAATATTATTAATAAATACATTACTTAAAGTCAATTGCAACACTACCTCTTAATCTGTAAAAAGCGACTAGTATACCTAGACCTATAGCAGATTCTGCACCAGCAACTGATATAATATATATACCATAAACTTGTCCTAATATATCCCCAATATTAAATGACCCCAATAAAATCAATAATGTTATACCTAATAACATTATCTCTATACATATAAGCATCATTATTATGTTTCTTCTGTTAAGAACAAACCCTAAGATACCTATTAAGAACAAAATTATAGCTAAACTCATAAAGAAAAATAAACAATATTCAATCTAATAAACAGAACATAGATTCATTACTTTATATTATTATAATTTATATTACTTTAATTTTACAGAAATGATGTGGCAAAAACAAAACTTGGCATGGTATAAAATGGCATGAGATAAGATAAGATTACATGACATAAAAGGTGATATAACATAAAAACAAGATAGCAGAATATAGGTTTATATTTATTAAACTAGTACGAAATGATTAAAAGTAATACGCAGTATATTTAGTGTTGTTATCTTAAATCATCCTGTTCTATAATACTTACTTTTCGTTTTAAGTTTTCCTGAATAAGGTCCGCACGTGCTTCAAGTATATTTGATAGATGTTTTTTACCTCTATCACTAGTATGGCTGTCACTAACTTTTTTCACCATATCATAGGCATTATCTAACCTAGTTCTAGTTTTATCTACCGCTTCGTAACATAAGGCGACCTTATCTTTATATATCTTATCTTTATGTTCATCTCCAGTATGTTTTTCTGTAGACTCTAAATCATCAACTAAATCTTCAAGTCCGTTATCAACTCCGGTTGATTCATTTATGACTCTATTTATCTCTCTCAATGTAGGCGCTCCGTCTACTGGATCTACAGTAGACAAATTAGTGTTTTCCTCACTATTACCATGTGGGTTAAGTGTAGGATTAAAGTTATGATTACCCGGATTACCATTGTTATGACTACCAGGGTTATCACCATTGTTTCCAGCACTATTATTTTCCCCATCTGTACCATTATCACTGTTAGTGCTCTCATCGTCCGAATATATAGGTCCTTCAGGATCTATTCGATATATCGAATTCTCATAGTCTATTCTATTAAGAAATGCTATACACTCAGTTTCGATGTCATTCTGTAAAGATAAATTAGTATTTATAGACAGCGTATCTAAAAATATAAACGTATCTGTTATTGTATATAAACAGTTATTAAACAATAATATAATAATAACGTATGTAATTTTTATGATAGTTTTTCTACCATTTATGTAAGACAATACGTTAAATATAAAGTAATAAACCCTGCTCTGAGAAAAAGATGCCATTGCGTCTAAACCTAAATTAAGTCCTAATTTAACCATTATGTGATTTATATAATTCATTTTTTTTTAATTTCAATTTTCAATCTAATAAACAGAACATATTTTTATGCTATTTCCCTTAATTAAAGACTATGCTTAATAAGTTAAAATAGACCATATATTATACCTAAGCAATGAACTCGTTGGTTAGTAACAACTTGTTTTAACTGCGCTTAATTGTTTGTTCGTTTGGATGTAACTAATATAGATTAAGTATAGTAGCGTCCCATGCTATAATTATAAGCTTAGGAAGCATAACGCATTAAACTAAATTAAAATTTATTATAGGTAATAAATCTCAGTATATATCGTTAAATGATATTTCCTTTATTTTCTACTTAATACCAAAGTTTATACTTATCTTATAAATGTACAAATACTATAATTTACAATAGGATATAACCTAAAGCGTTATTTACATCACAAACATTACTTTAAATCATTTACCTAGATAATTTACGTCGTTAATTATTCATTGCTTAGGTATAATATAATTTATTTTACCATTATTATAAATAATGGTATTATAGAAAGTTTAGTAATTTTACTCTTTACTAATTCTTCCAGATGTTTCTTGGTATACCCAAATCGTGCTTTTACGTTTAGTCGTACATTGTCTCGTAATTTATATCGTCTCGTAATATATTTCCTATTTGTATAATATTAATTGAAGTAACTTATCATTTAAAGCCAGTTTAAAGGTTATTTTCCTTAACAGGCTCTTCTATAATAGTTTCTAGTAAAGTAAAACGTTTATGTCTGATTTGTTGATCTGCAAGGTCTTTAAGTATTGTAGAAGGTACCTCATTAATTTGAAGAGCGGCCATTCTAGTTGTTTCGTCTATAGATGTTTCTGGCTTAGAATCTACTTTGTCTAATTCTAAATCGTCTTTATAGGTCATTCGCTTTTTACCTTTGCCCTCATAAGATTGCTCTTGATCATCACCATATCTACGTCTTTTACCTTTTCTAGTTGTATCTTCTTCTTGAAAACTATTATCGGGCTGTTCAGGGCCCCTAGGAGCATTAGGACCTTTGCTGCTACCGGGATCCCCTGATCCTCCTGGACCGCCTGGACTAGGGTTGCTCTTGCTTGGTCCTCCCATATCATTCCAGTTTTCTTTAATATTGATTATAATATCTTCTATGTTATCACAACTTGCTATATTAACGTGTGTTGAATAGCTCGTTGTGTAAAATGAAAATGTATCATTTATAACACTGTTATAATCATCTAAGAAATATACTAATTCGATGTCATATAAATAACTAATATTTTTAATACTATGAATTAAATCATGCATTACTACTTCGTCTATTATTTGTACAAAACATGAATTTAAAAATAGTATGAAAAATAAATATATTATGTAAAGGTACGTTAATACTTTCTTGTTGCGTAAACAAATAATACTAACTATTAATTTGTAACTTAAGACCCTCAGTAGTAAACAGATAGAAACAAAAAAAGTCATACAACATCTACGAAATGTCAGTACAATATACCAGATTCCAAACCCAAATGATGGTTTTCAGTTAAATGGTATGCTAGCAAACGTCAAAAACCTACAGCTAAGAAAACAGTACCTATTATAACATGCAAACCGTGAAAACCTGTTCCAAAGTAAAAGCATGAACCGAAGGCACCATCTGTAATTGTAAATGAAGATACTGAGTATTCTACTGCTTGGAAAAGAGTAAAAACTAAAGCCAACAATGTTGTAAAAACACCTCCGATTAAGGATCCATTTCTATCACCTTGTATTATACAGTGGTGTGCATAAGTTACAGTAATACCAGAGGATAATAACAACATTGTATTCAATAAAGGCAATTCAAAAGCATTAATAGCTTCCACACCTACAGGGGGTCATTGTGCCCCTAATTCTGCTGTGGGTGAAAGAGCACTATGGAAATATGCTCAAAATATAGCTAAAAAGAAAAGAGCTTCACTAACAATGAATAAAGCTACTCCTAAGTTTAGTCCTCTTTGTACTGCTAAAGTATGATTACCCAAGTAAGTACCTTCTGATATAATATCTCTAAATCAAAGAAACATAGTATATGTTACTAATATTATCGAAGCAAAAACTCAATTACCTGAATTACTAAATTCATGCATAGATGAAGCTGCTGAAGTAGTTAATGTGAATAAAGCTGCACTTATATATATAGGTCAAGGTGAAGGTGACACTAAATGAAAAGGATGTGCTTGAAAAGTACTTCTCTTTATATTAGACATTTTATTTATTATTTAATTATAATTTCTCGTGTAAGGCATTAATCATAATGAAGTTAGGATAAGGGAAACGTTTATATAGTTATAAACCAATTGATTTAAAGATCTAACTACATTTAGATAAATATTATATAAGTTATGTTTATAAACTGTCTTAATTCTACACTATTTTATAATGATAAAACATTATAAGAGTACTTTAACATTAATGTAATTCTAAAGCATCTTTTATATAAGAACATGATAAAACTACGAACACTTGTGCTTGTATAAATGCTATACCTAATTCCAAACCAGAAAATGCTATTATAAATGCTAAAGGAAATAAACCTAAAAAGAAGAATATTATACCTGATGTCATTATATTGTAAGTAAATCCACTAAGTATATTTAATAACATATGACCAGATAATATGTTTGCAGCAAGTCTAAGTCCAAGTGAAACATTTCTAGCTAAATATGATATAAATTCTATTAACACAAGTAAAGGTAATAAGGCTAAAGGACAACCTGAAGGCACAAAAAGAGAAAAAAATTCTAAACCATGTTTACTTAACCCTAATATAGTAGCACCTAATACTATTGTAAAACTTAAAAAGAAAGTTAATGCAAAGTGACTAGTTGCTGCAAAACTATAAGGTACCATACCTATTAAATTATTTACTAATATAAATACAAATAATACATATATAAGCGGGAAATATACTTGTCCTCCTTTATTATTTATTTGACCTACCACTATACCATGAACAGTGCTATATATAGATTCTTGAGATATAGATCAACCATTTGATATAAGTTTGTTTTCGTTATTTGATAGTATACTTAATATAAAAACTAAATAACCTGCTATACTTAAGTATAGACCTGTATTTGTTATAGATAAAGACAAGTTACCTAATATAGGTGCGTCTAAACTTATTAGATTTCTTATTTCAAATTGGTCTAATGGGCTTGTTATATTAAAAAATAGATTCATGATATAAATTTTGTTTTTTCTTGACTGACCCTTATATAACATACTTTACATTATGTTATTACTAGGGACTCGTATGTAATTAAATATTTTTAAGTATGAGTTTATAGCTATAGGATGGAAACTTACTAATAATGTATATATTATATAATGCTATTTATATTGTTGTGGTTTATTATATTGTATTTATAAAATACTTAACATAATAATTACAGTTTACTTATAAATAGACGTGTAGTAAATAAACTTACAAATTTAGGTAAGATATACTTAGAAAATATATAAACTAATAGTATTAGTATTGTAAAACCAAAAGCTACTTGATTTAAAAAATAAAAAGGTACTAATTGAGGCATATTATAATTAATTAAGTAGTTAGTTACTTGTGTACACTATTTACATTTATATAAATAGGTAAATCAGGATCAGTGATTTATTTTTGTAAAATGTCTATAGACTTAACCTTGTGTCGCGTTATATTGTGCATGCAATGATATGGTCCATAAATAATGGTACGTGTGTATGTGGTTACAGCTTGGCTACAGCCATAAAGCTATAAGATTTGAACTTATATGTAAGCTATTTCTTTTTTTACTTTTTTTACCGTTAAATTAAGCTTTTCTTAGTGCCATACAGGTAATATATATATAATAATATAATAATTATACATATATTACTATATATACTATTTTTATGTTTATTAATATAATTTTTATATTTCAGCTAATAATAAGCTTTAAATTAAAGCTTATTGCTCTCTTAATCAAGAAACAAATTTTTCTAATGAAACGGATTCAATTACTATAGGCATAGAACTGTGTAGTATACCACATATTTCAGAACACTGTCCAAAGAATGTCCCTTCTCTGTTAATTAACACTGAAAATTGATTTAATCTACCTGGATATGCATCACACTTTATTGCAAGGGCTGGACAAGCGTAAGAGTGTATAACGTCCCCTGAAGAAATAATTAATCTTATATGTGTAAGTTCAGGTAATATCACTCTATTATCAACTTCTAGCATTCTCAATCCCCCTTCTTCTAAATCAGATTCAGGAACTAAATACGAATCAAATTCTAAGTCTTCTCCCTCATCACCCATGAAATCAGGGTATTCATAGCTTCAGTATCACTGATGACCTTCTACAAATAAAGTCATAGAAGGATCTGTAACTTCATCCATTAGGTAAAGAAGTTTAAATGATGGAAAAGCTATAAATATAAGTATTAATGCTGGTGTTATAGTTCATATTAATTCTATAAGAGTACCGTGGTTAAGATACTTATTACTTATAGGAGAAACTTTATATATAAAATTTCTTACAATACTAGTCATAACTCAGGCCACACCAAATAATATTATTACTAAATAAAACATAATGTTGTCATGTAATTCCACTAATGCTTCCATTTGAGGACTAGCACTATCTTGGAAATACAACCCCCATGATCTAGGCGCATCGCAATACATGAAAAGATTTATCAAATTTATTTTCATGCAAATTTCTCCCAGTTTTTAACCTTATATTTATTACACCCCTAGCCCTAATCCATTTCCCTTTATAGAAGATAAGATATAGGGGAAGGGATAAGTTAGTTAAATTTAAGTGTTTGAGTCTTTTTTTAATCACGTTTAATTACTAATCCCGTTATTGTACCATTACGTTGTATACTACTATATACCTATGTACTACTGTTAAAAGTGGTATAAGTAAAAATAAGTTGCATAGAAAAAGATTACTCCTATCTAGGACTCGAACCTAAATCGAGATATCAGAAGTATCTTGCTCTACCATTAAGCTAATAAGAATTTATAATATAGATTTATTTATGTAAGACCAATATATTACAGTACTATATAACGTGACTACTGCCTATAGGCAGAGATGCGGAGGAATTGAACCCCTAATTTTCGATCTGCAATCAAAATGTAAACCTTTTACCACACACCTCTATAAATTTAACCTAATATATGTGTTTATAGACAACATCTTACCATTTTCAAAGTCACACATACTTGTAAAGAGTAGCATTACAATTAACATTTAAAAATAATATTAAAGGTTGTAACAAGATAATATAGCATTAATCTTAAAGTTACTTAGTATTTATTTCAATAAACTTTATATTAACTTAGGTATTGTATTTATAATTAAAACATATTAGCCAGGAGAGAAATTTGAATTCTCATTATTAATGCATGAAATTAATGTTCTAACCAATTGAACTATCCTAGCTATTTACATTTTGCCTGGCACATGCTTGTAATCTTAAGAAATGGTTGCCACTATATAAATCGTTTTTAATAATTTTATTTTTAACCTAGTGCATGGGACGTCTAGTATAATTAAGTACGAGATCATTAATAAAACTAGTTACGCCTATAGGCAGGGAGGATACTCCGACTTGAACGGAGAACTTACTGTTCCACATACAGTCATTCTACCTATTGAATTATATCCACCTTATTTATATATTATGCTGGAGTGATTCGAACACTCAATAATAAGTATCAAAAACTCATGACTTACCTATTAGTCTACAGCATATGTGTATACATACGTTATTACATATAACAAGGTCTAATAATTAACATTTTATACTTATAATAATAGCTAGGTATTTTTATTGTAATCAAATTTATATAACAATTTTAAGGTAAATCCGACTTGAACGGATATGATTTAATATCAAATAGTCCTAAGCTATTCATGTCTACCAATTCCATCATTACCTTTTTATACGCTTACATGTTTTATGTATGTAATATAACTATACTACTCGCTGCCTGAAATAAGATTTGAACTTATAACCAAAACATCTTCAGAGTTCTGCTCTACCAGATTGAGCTTTCCAGGCTTATTTTTAATACTTAGTGCATTTAGATATGTATGGAGATATTAGGGCTCGATCCTAAGATGACGATACGCAAAATCGCAGTTTTACCAATTAAACTATATCCCCTAAAGCCTATTATAATAATGATTTTAAACAAATAACAATAAGTTGTTATCTTATTTCAGAAGCTGTAGCCAGGCTGTACCTATAACCCACTCGGGGATCGAACCCGAGATGTGACAGTGAAAGTGTCATGTCTTAACCACTTGACTAGTGGGTCTTTTTCTTATAAGGTTACTTTATTTAAAATATAACATTATCTAAGTTGTATTACCCGAGAAACGACTTGAACGTTTACGATTATAAATCAATAAATCTTAAGATTATCCTGTCTACCAATTCCAGCACTCGGGTTTTTACTTACACATTATACTATGCCAGTATTATAAACTTAAGCTTATAAATGTGGCATATAATGACATAATACTTTTTAGGTTATAGTATATACAAATTATAAAGTATTAAGGCCAAAGTGATTTGAACACTCATCTAAACTATCATGAGCAGTTTGCTTTACCAATTAAGCTACAACCTTTCCATAAATTAAATACCTTATATTTAATTATACCATACTATGCCATCTATTACACATGCCAAACTATCGCTTACAAGTAGGTTACAGCCTATAGTCTTAAGATATAACTTAGGGCAAGGGTTAGATATTAACTTTAGATTAGGTTTAAATAGAGATATATTATGTTAATTTTAAAGATTTAAGATATATTATTTATACTAAAGTGAGAACTATAAGATTTGAACTTATAATAGAGAGGTTAAAAGCCACTTGCTTTACCATTAAGCTAAGCTCCCTTACCCGTCTCTAGGGTGAGGTGGAGCATATATTAAACACTAATATATCAAATCATTAATTGTAATGTATTTTTGGTTTATTAAGTATTACTTAACGTATATACATATTATTCAGCCCAATGTAAGTATCGCACTTACTTATACCGATTACAAAACGGTCGCATTGCTTTTATGCTAACCGGGCGTAATTTATAATACAAATATACATGTTACAACGATGTAACAAAAAATCATATTTGCAAGGATATATGTTTAAGTATAAGTTTATAACAAAATTTGTATTTCTCACCTGAAAAAATTAAAAATCTTATAGTAGAAACCAAGCATTTAATCTTTACACGAAATATTTCGTAATAAGCACTAAATTATTAAATCGTAGTATTGTACTACGTGCATCTAAAAGTATCCTAGAATGGGCTTTACGCCTATATGCATTCAGCGTTTATCCCTAACCAACGTAGCTTTTCTGCCATGCTTTTTTTGTTTATTACTTACTTTCCTACCTATAAGGGTAGAGTTAAATAAGTAAATATCTTTAAGTAACATAAGTAATAGTTAATTATCAGATATATATACCAGTAAATCTCTGTACATACTACATGTATGCTATATATAGACGCACAGGGTATACACCATAGATTTTTTACATGATATGTGGCTGTAGCCCCCAAACAACAGATTAACCATAGGTTAGTGTACCTAACTCCTTTCGTACGAAAGGGCCATTTCTGCTATACTTTATTTTCCTCTAGAAGATAGAAACCATACTGTCTCACGACGTATTTAACCCAGCTCGTGTAGCTCTTTAATTGACGAACA
>JAOTRO020135214.1:0-13180 GCA_028566515.2 Pyracantha coccinea | reverse complement strand
CAACCCAAAAAACCCACATTTGATTCAAACTTGGCGTGAGGATCCCAACTTCAGCACCAGGACACACATGACCACAAGTCTTGGTGCCAAGCTCGTGGTTTTGGGTTTTCTCGGTCCCTAACCCATGAACCTCGAGGTTTTAAGCAAGGGCTTGAGATCTAGCAATATTATACACTACTCATTAACATGACACAAAAAGTTCAATGTTTTGGTTAAGCCTTAATGGGTTTGAGTTGATTCGAGTTAACCCATTAGTTACAAATAGGTACTCATATTAACTTGATAGGAGCATGATTATTTTAATAATCTTGCACATTTCCTCGTATCAAGCTGCGTCAAACTCATCCCGACAACATCATCACTAACTTTTGGATATGGTCTTATTGATTAGAAAAGTTCAGTTGGACCTTTTGGTCTTATTGATTTGTTGGGCCTTGCTCCTGCGAAATTAAGTTTTAAGTTCAAACCTCTAAAAAATATATTGTCCTTAACAGTTGATATGGATCGGTTCAAGTAACCCATTAGTTTTCAGGGAAAATTTGAAATAGGTCCAATTTTATAATTACCTTTTGAAATAGGTTCAATTTTATGGTGATATTGAATTTTGAAATAAGTCCATTTTTTAGTGAATTTGACCTATTTCAAAAGACCCCTCGTTTTTAATAGGTTAGATTTGAGTTTGAATTTTTTTACCCTTTAACTTAACGTGTTGACATGACGCGACCTGTTAGGATAACAAATTAATACTAACAAGACAAATGATCTGTTTTGCTAGGTTCAGGTCTAAAGCTTATAGCCTGGGATTTCTGAAATGGAACAGATAACAAAATTAAACGTTTTTGTTAAAGACTTTATACAAAAAGCTGCTTAAACAAAGAGAGTCTTTATTTACATTTTAATCTCGTTCACAATCACATGGGACAACTAGAAATTAAAGGAGTGTGACACATATCATAGGGTTTCCTAGAAGAAATCATTAACCATCGGCTAAGTCAAAGTTTCCACGACTAGTAGTCTTTTTATTTTTTATTTCTTATAAAAATAGATAGAATCTCCTTACAATGTGATTTCTACTAGATTATTTAGATTATTTAAAAAAAAGTAAACGGTATTAATACTATACTATGACTTTGGACAAAAACATCAAGTAAACGACTCACATTTCAAAGAGAAATGGACAGAGTTCACACGTCTCAACACTAGATCAGGAATAAATTTATAACATTATCTCAAATGGTCTCTACTTTGGACCATAATTTTAAGTTTATTATAGAGATTAAATTCCACGAGTACTTATTCTTACTATCTGAATGTACTATAACTTTATACCATCTTGTGTAAATGTCTACACGTACAATTGCCACAAAAGATGTTATAGAATTATAATACATTTATATGGTAAGACTAACATTATTGGATTTCCACACTTCTTTTTCTTTATTACACAATTTTCTATTTTTTCACACCAATGAGTCCTCATAACCGTTATATAATATCAATCAGAGAGAACCAATTGTCGAAAATGAGCAAATGTGTGAGAAGAATAAAAAATAATATCTCTATCATTAAATATAAACTTATCTTTAAAATCACAACATCAACCCGAACTTGAAGCTTAAACTCATTTGATCTAGTTTGAAAAAAAAAAAAAAAAATCACACTCCCTTGATTCAAATTTGGCGCCAGGATACATGGACCCCGACCCTTGGTGCTGAGCTTGTAGTTTTGGGTTTTCTCGTTTCCCTGACCCATGAACCTCGAGGTTTTATGCAAGGGCTCGAGATCTGGCAATATTATATAGTACTCGTCGACAAGAACAAAGTTCAGTGTTATGGTTGAGCCTTATTGAGTTCGAGTTGAATCGAGTCAACCTGTTAGCTACGAACATATAATCGTTTCAACTAGTTAAGAGCATAGCTAGTTTAATAATTTAACATATTTCCTCGTATCAAGTTTTGTTAAACTCATCCCGACAACAGAATAACTAAGTTTTGGTTCTGGAGAAGACAAATAATTTTTAGTTAGTGCATGATTAGAAAAGTTGTGTTGGATCTTGTGGTTTTAATGATTGTTGTTGGGGGTTGCTTCATTAAACTTTAAGTTCGAATGCCCCAAAACAATTGTTCTTAACAGTTGATACGGGTTGGGTCATGTAATTGGTTAATTCTTAACTGGTTAGTTTCGGGTTTGAATTCTTTTACCTCTTAACTTAACACATTGACATAACATGACCTGTTAAGGCAACAAATTAATACGAACATGACAAACGATCTATTTGCCAGGCTTAGGTCTAAGTCTATAGCCTAGAATTTCTGAAATAGAATAGATAACAATAGTAGTTACTAAAGAGATCAAATCTTCTGCACCCAACATGAGTTTGGCCTCTACGTGGCCCTAATCCTTGTTTGACAGATAGTAAGTTTATGACAATAAGGTTAAGAAAAGTTAAGTTTATAAATATGTGTCGGTCAATAATTAGGGCACAGAAAGACCACACTAATTTTGAGTGTAGAAGATTTGATCTCTTTCTTCAAAAGTTTCTTGTTTTTTCTAAAATAAAACTACTAAACTTATTTTTAGTTCTCTGGAAAATGAAAATGGTTGCCAAATAATTGTCTCACCCCCTAGTATATAAAACAGTGTGTCTTGAGGGTAATTCCGTTAGTTTTCGTTTAAGTGTAATTTAGTTCTTCTTCTAATTTCCACGAGATAATTATTTCCATACTATACTATTGTTTCTTTCACACGTAGAAAGGTGACTGTAATTTGTAACCGAAAAGGAGAAGAAGAGAGGAAGGTGTAAATGCGGATTTTCTCAGAACATGTGACTCAACTATGGAGTTTGTGGGAAATCCGTGGCATGGTGTTAGCAAGCTTCGTCTTGCAGGCCTTTCTCTTGCTTACCAGCAACAGAAGAAAGTGTTCAAGCAGAATCTGGCTCCGACTTCTGTGGCTTGCCTACTTGGTCGCAGATTCGGCAGCAACCATCTCACTCAGCGTAATTTCGAGCAAGTTAAAGGACAAGAGAACTGATAGTCCAGACCTGAACCAAATCATCACGGCGTTCTGGGCTCCATTTCTTGTCCTTCACCTGGGTGGCCCAGACACCATTACGGCATACTCGATGGAGGACAATGAACTGTGGCAGAGGCACGTGGTCCTGCTAGTTGCCCAGGTGTATCTGGCTTGTGATATCCTTGTTACAGCTTGGGCAGGTCATAAACTTAACTTGCTAGCCATCCCAGTTTTCATTATTGGGACTACCAAGTTTCTGGAGAGGATTTTGGTTCTGAGGTCTGCAAGCAGTAAGAACTTTAAGGAGTCTATGTTCCCTCCGCCGGACCCCGGCCCCAACTATGCCCGATTCATGGACGAATTCCGCTCAAACAAACAAGAAGGCCACGAGGTTACCTTGGAGGAAGAAGCTGAAGCTCCTGCCACTGGTGGTTACTCCTCCTTTACAGCTCCTAACATGTCTCCAAATGCATCAACCATTTTGCATCATGCCTCTGTCTTCATCGAGATTTTCAGGCGCCTTTTCGCTGATCTCATTCTCAGCAAGCAAGATGTTTTGAACAGCCGATCCTTCTTCCAGAACAGATCCTGCAACGAAGCTTTCCAAGTGATTGAGATTGAACTTGGTTTAATGTATGATTTGTTTTATACAAAGGCCGTCAATGTTTACTCTTTCTGTGGTGTCATTCTTCGCTTGGCCAGTTTTCTTTGCATGATTTCCGTTTCTGTGGCCTTTACCGTCCACATCGACAAGAAAGGTTTCGAAACAGCAAATTTAATCATCACTTATGTGTTGCTGGCTGGAACGATCATCCTAGAGGTCTGCGCTATAGTTATAGCGCTGTGCTCCGACCGGACCATGCTATGGCTGAATAAGCAGCACAACAAGGCACTGCATTATATTTTGCGTCCCCTCATTTCATCACAATCTTTAGCTGCTGATAGAAACAAAAGGTGGTCTAATGTCATTTCACAGTTCAACTTAATAAGCTTTTGCTGCGAAGAGGAGCCGATGCATTGGAAGTTTCTCCACACCTACAACTTCTCGTGGATATACAAAAAATTTAAGAAGAATCTCTACAAGAATCCAGATCGAGTTCCTCGATGGTTGAAAGAGTTGATATTTCAGCAGCTTATAATGAAATCCAGGACTGCCGAGTCTTGGAAGAAATTTTGTTCTTATAAGGGCGAGTGGGTTCTTGAAAATGACAAGTATCTTGACAAACTTCGTTGGAGTATCGAAGAAGAATTCGATAAAAGCATTCTTCTTTGGCATATTGCAACTGACCTCTGTTACTACGATGATATCAATGATAAGAACAAATCTCATCTGGCAGGAAATCCGAATTCCCTCAGTTCTCAAAGTTGGAAAGCGAGCAAGTTATTATCACAGTATTTGTTGTACCTCTTAGTGGTGCGTCCTTACATGCTGCCCAATGGGATTGGACAAATCAGGTTCCAGGACACATGCGCCGAAGCCAGTGAATTCTTCGAACAAAGAAAATGCAAAGGAAGACCAGAGCCCGCTTGCGAAGCATTACTTAAGGTGAGCACCGAAACTTTTCCGGCTGAAGTCAAAGGAGATAAAAGCAAGTCAGTGCTATTTGATGCATGCAGGCTTGCTAAAGAGTTGCAATCGTTGGAAACGGATAAAAATTGGGAGAACCAGAAGAAGTGGGAGTTGATTGGTCATGTGTGGGTGGAAAAGCTATCTTATGCTGCCAGTCAATGTCAATGGAACCATCATGCTCAGCGACTCAGCCGAGGCGGTGAACTGCTCACTCACGTCTGGCTTCTTATGGCACATCTTGGTATGACTGAACAATTTCAGATTTCAAAGGGCTATGCTAGAGCTAGATGGAATGTGCAGTGAGAAGGATACATAAACATGACTTGTTAACACAGGTTTGGTTGGTGTAAACTAGCCAACATGATTTCGCAAAATATCTTTAGGATGTATGCTACGTTGTCTAGAATCAAGATGAATTTCTTTGGGATTTTCGTTACGTAACGTGTTAGACAGTTTTCTGTCATATTGTACAATTTTTTTTTTTTATCACGAAGACAACTGTGATTATAATAAAAACTAGTATAAGGGCCAAAAAGGACTGGATAACCAACTACACGGAAAGTAAAAGACCCAAGCAAAATGAGAGCATCAATCCAAGATACACAACGGAAGACCCACATAAGCTTAGGCCCAAAGGCAACAGAAAACAGACAATAAAAAATCCTAATCTTCAGCAGCAAATACTACATTTGTATTAAATTTGATATTACTTTGTCATATATTTTCTTGTTAGTTGACAAGAAAGATGGAAATAATGATAAAACATGAAAAGTGCAACAACGCGTTAAAAATCGATGACTACTATATCATGTGGTTTTTCTTAATTGGAAGCGATGTATTCATTAATCAAACTCATAAAGTGTAAAATTGATGACCACTATATCATGTGTTTTTTTTTTTTTTTTAATTGGAAGCGATGTATTCATTAATCAAACTCATAAAGTGTTACAAATGTCTTGGAATAGAAGCTCCTGAATAAGAATAGGAGGCTCCTCAAACCAAACCAAATTATTGCTACTAGACAAACCAAACTTCGCAAGCCGGTGTGCAACACCATTAAATAAGCGAGAGACATGAATGAACCTCACCATAGGAAAAGTGGATGCCAGCTGCAGTACATCGTCCGCTATCATACCAATCGCCGATGAGTCTGGATGAGTCTGATTGAGAGTTGCAATGGCCCTCATGTAGTAACTCTCTACCACGACCTGTTGGAAACCTTGCTACTGAGCCATCTGTAAGCCGTACCTCACCGCATACAGCTCCAAAATCGGTAACGAGATAACGCCTAGGAACTGCTGCACCCCTGCCACCAACTGACCTCCCCTCCAGTCCCGTGTCACCACCCCCACACCACCTAGCTTGTCTTGAACATTCAGCACCCCATCGGTGCCGAGATATCATGTGTTGGTTCATCTCAAATATTAAATAAATTAAATTAATTATAATTGTCATTATTTGATTGTTAGGGGTTATTTGTCATTATTTGTGGTTAGTGAGAAATTAAGATGGAGTCTTTAACCTTTCATGTTTTGTAACTCTTCTAACTTCCCTTTTTTTTTTGTTAATTTATGTTTATTACTCAGGGTGATAATAAACGTATAATTATTAGCACTTTCTCATTATCCTTTTATTTATGATCCCACTACAAATTTCCTAATAACTACAATCTTTATTCTTCTATACTTTCTATCTTTTACATATATTGGCCAAAGAAGGGAGTTCTTATGGTGGAGATTTGGACTATTCTCTGTTTGTGCATAATGATTTGAGTCAAACACATATTAGTTGGGTTGTTGTATCCTGGAGGGGATAAGTCAAGAGATATACTGTTATGTTCGTGAATTTTTGTCAAACAGTGGGCTTGAATCTCCTTAAAGAGAACGAAATATATGCGCCTCAGACTAATTGTCTACGTGCTTCTTAGAAGAATATTACAATTTTCTTGTAATTTTCCCAACATCAGGATTCGGAGCATTCTGCCGAACGGTCCTTTCATAATGATATCAGTAACCAAGTGCAGACTGAACAAGAAACTGAACAAGAAAGTTCAACCACATTATTGACTAAAATCGAAATGAGCTTTTTGCCAGATGTGGCGTACATGTCTCATTATTTGCTACGAGGAAAACAAAAACCAACCGCGAAATCGAAAGAAAACAAAGACAGACCTAAAATTATGAGGAAATTAAGCCAATGTTCCTACCGCCGCTGCTCCAATCAAGTCAAAGGTGTACATTAATTTCATTGACTCACTAGCTAACTTTAAATTTCTGGAGGGTCTTCAAATGTGCCAGTTCAATAGTGATTGTCAACTCCTTGCAGGATCTGATCTCTAACTCCCTAAGCTTTTGCATTGCTCCACCTTCCACCTCAAGTTTCTTCAGGGTATCTAGCTTCCAGAGCTTCAGAACTAGAAGCTCAGGAAAACTAGTGCTCGAGCAAGTCATGTCTTCTCCTATATAAGAACCAGAGTAGAAAGAAAGCGATATGAGTTTTGGAAGCTTCCCTAACTTTGGCATTGGATCGTCTACAATTCCAGAGGCCGATAGGGTAAGATGTGTGAGAGTGAGACATGGCGGGAGTTCATCCATGATTGATTTTTTGAGCGTTCCAAACAAATATAGGCTGGACAGTTTCTGGAGGTGTGGGATACGCTTTAATTTCATAGGCTGCGGTTCCCTCTTCTCATTAGTTGATCTCAACTCCAAAGTTTCTAAGTGGTTCATCTTGCCGATCCATGTTTCCAATACACTTTGCTCTTCGAGCTGGAAAGCCAATACCAATTTTCGAAGGTAGATCAACTTGGAGAGCACATCCTTCAAGGGACTGCCCTTATCTACAAAAACACCAGATAATATCTGCAGATTCTTCATTGAAACGCCAGTTTGTCGAGGCCATTCAAAATTCCTCATGGATATGCCTGATGGTTGCTGAGGCAATTGACAACTCTGGTTCAAATAGAGACGCCGAAGTTTCTTAAGCTTCCATATTGAACAAGGCAGAGTTCGAACATAAGTATGCTTCAAATCCAGTGTTTGGAGGCACACCAAGTTACCTACGGACTCTGGGATCGTCTCAAGGAAAGTCCCCCTTAAGCCCAGATATGCCAGCTTCTTTAATTTTCCAATGTTCTTCGGCAATTGAGGTCTGAAGACACGCTCCAGATCAAGACCTTGTAGCTTTCGGAAGGAAACACCAGCAATGCCACTGCATAGATATTCACCTATTTCCTCACCGGGTTTATCTCCTTCTCGAGTATCAAAGAAGATAAGGTGCTGGGGATTGCTTGATCTCTGGTCCATAACAGTTGTATCATTTGTGTCGATATCACGTGTTTCACTGGCCTCATTATCACCAGAATTGAAGAGAAGTAGGCCCTCTAACTTTATAGTTGGGAATAAGGATGATGACGTTGAGCAAGTTCCACTGCTATCGCCTTGGACTTGCAACAAGGGAGCTTGCACCTGAGTAGGAAGGTGACACGTCTTGACATTCCCATTTGGCTTTCTTTGCACTAATTGGATCATATTACGGTCAATCAACTCTAATAGATAGCCGTATGCAGTATCTTCGAGGGTCTGGTCATCTCCTTTAGGTTGTACCAAGTCTTGTGCAATCCATGAAGAGACTATTCTCCTCACAGGGATTTCAAAATCCCTAGTGAAGAGTTGGAAGTATGAAAAACAATTAATCAAATGCGTGTTTGAGCTTGACTTCAACTCTTTCATATTCAATGCCATGGTATTGGACCATAGTGTGTGGTACTTACGATCCATACATTTAACCAACTCAGAAAACTCCTCAGGTGTCACTTTTTTCCCAGGCTGAGACAGTAGGATCCCAAGGTGTACGATGGCACATGGTAAGCCTCCGCATCTTCCTACAGCTTTCTTTGCATCCGCTTCCAATTGATTAGGATAATAAGGCGCCATCCCATTGAAAAGCTCCCAGCTCTGCTCTTTGGTTCGCAGCCGAAGAAGGTGAGGTTTGTTTTTTTGGGCAACCATTGAAGCAACGTCCTTGTCCCTTGTAGTGACCACAATCTTGCTCCCCTCTTTGATTTCTGCGAATTCAGCCTGAAGTTGATTCCATTTGTCCACTGATGAGACATTGTCCAAAACGAGAAGGTATAGCTTGTCCTTCAGGAAGTCTATCACTTCCAGGATCCACTCATCTTTCCCAATCCATTTCTCTTCGATCTGCAGCACCGGTCTTTTACTTGTGAACTTCACAAGTGCTTCTTCATCAGCCTCCTGAGGTATAGTCACCCAACATTGAACATCGAAATGGCTTTTAATGCTATCGTGGTAATAAACTTTCATCGCCAGAGTTGTCTTACCTATGCCCTCCATTCCCACAATCGAAATGGTAGAACCATGTTCACCATTATCAGTCAGTTGTGAGACCAGTTGACTTATGTCTTCTTCCAAACCAACTACTGAGCATAAATCTGTCCTCACCTCAATGGAATATACTTTGATGCATCTGTCAAGAAATCGGACAAAACTAGTGATTCCAGTAAGCTCTGAGGGAAGCTGTGACTCTGAATCTTCCATGACAAGTTTCAAGTAACACTCTATGTTGAGAGCCGTCTCCTTCAATTTTGCCAAGCAAGTATTTCTAAAAGCACTGGCATATTCAGTTGCTTTTGTCTCCTTTAAATGTCGGTGCATGTTACTCAGCGGTCCAACAATGTCCGCTAATTTCTTTCTTGTTTTTGGCAGTTGAATGAGCCATTCATGAATGTTGTTTACAGCAGACGATAATTCTGTATCATCTGTAGTCTTGTACGGAAATCTTGGGTGGTCGGCAGCAGGTGATAAATCTGTATCATCTGTAGTCTGGTACTGAAATCTTCGGTGGTCAGCAGGTTTTGAAGAGCCTCGTCTGACAAATTTGAAACCATATCTTTCCTTTATATCCAGGAGGCCAGAGATCCGCTTACCAACACGCAGAAGGTCGTCCCTTAGCATTCCCCTCTCCGTCAATTGTCTGGGATCTGTAATCCACCGTTTTCGATTCGCTTTCCTGTGTATGTTGTCAACGGCATCCTTTGCTTCACCGATGGTCTTGCGCGCTTCGGTCACCCATGAATTTTCCAAGTGGCTTTCCAGCTTGAGAGACAGTAAATCTTTGACGAAACTCCACAGTAGCTCCAGATGCATTATGACTAATTTTATTTGCTCTTCCTTGCCCTCCTTCAAGTCTGGGTGTGCATCAATCAGATTCTTTACTGAGACAGTCAGTTCATCAGTTGCATTTCCAAGAGGTGGTGGTCCGGAGTTGGAAGATTCATGTTTATTATTTTCATAAACAATGGATCTGTCCAGGCTTCTAACCTTGGCCCTTGACTTCTCCAACGATCCATAGATGCCACCAATGCATATTTTCTTCCCCGTGGCCATGGCAGTGGCAGTGGTTGAGTCATTATTATCCCCGGTGCTGTTCACTCCAAGGTGTTCCATTATACTTTTCTTGATCTGGCGCATCTGAAAAGCTGTGTAAATCATAGGTAACGTTTCAGTTATGATCCAAAGAAACCACATGGGAGAGTTTCTTTTCTTTCTCAATTCATCAAATATTCGAACGTACTGGGATGCCTGAACTTCCAGTTTTTCTGCTTCCTCTTTCCATCCCCTCTCTTTGTCATTCAGTACTTGAGTTACTTGTTTGAGCTCAGGAGACACCTTATGTTTTTTGGCTTTCTCTATTGCTTGCTTCAATGACCTCGAAACTTCTTCAAGATCTTGTAAAAGACCTTTCAGTAACCTCCATTCTCTTCTAATCCACGTGTACTTGTACTCCGAGTATGTGTATGCATATCTACTTACAAAGAAGTAAACAGTGTAGCACACCACAAACCCGATCGAAAAGATGATGAATGCAATCATGGCTTATGGAGGGCTGCTCTCCTTTGGAATACAAAACGTCAGATTTTGGTACTGAAGGTCTGATGTACTAGTGTAGATTCAAGAAGGGTAAAGCCAGTCAGAAAATGGAGTTTGTATAAGAACTTAGTTGTTCCAATGATACATCTCAGATGCAAGGATTTGGACACAGTTTCAGTAGTTGACCTAAGTTTCCTCAGGGTATGTTTGCGTGAGGAGTTTTCAAAGTTCAATGAACTTAGACAAGATGATAAAGAAATGGATCGCAAAAGTTAGATAGAAAGATTAAAATTGTAACTATACGAGCATTACAAAAGTACGTATGTGAGAAAAATTTGCAAATGGCTATTTGGAAATTGTCTTTCAAAATATCTCTTACATACCTTTGCAATTTATGATTCCTCCTATTTAACTTTTTAGGATCTATTTCTATTTTATTATGCCTAGTCCCTTACAATTTGGAAGTTTCTCACCCACATACCCTAGAGAATTCAAACAGTAAAACCATAACAGTCAAAAGTTGGAAATTTATCACATGTTTGGAAAATTAATGGCTTAAGTACATTTTACAACATCAAGTTTAGGGTCAATTTCAAAATAGGCCATGGGATTCTAATTTTTCATATTATACCCTAACGTTTTGATATTTATAATATATATATATATATATATATACAGGTTGATTTTTTATTTCTTATGGTCAATATATACAGGTTGATTGTATGGTACAAATAAGACTCACCCTCCCCACCCACTATATCACAAAAAAAAAAAAAAACCACCAATATTTTGATGTTGGGTCTCACAATTCTATGTTTTAGCTACGTGTTGACCTGATGATCAACCTAACAAAATGTGGGAATTGATTGAATGTCAAAATGTTTGTGTGCAATATAAAAAATAAAATAAAAAAATTAATATCACGGCTTATTTGGAAACAGTTTCAAAACTTTTAGGGTGTGAAATGTAGTCATCCCGATATTTTAGCAACTCGTAACCTTTAATTGAAATCTTGGAGACAAATTGTTATTTATTTTTAATTTTAGTTAAAAATAGGAAATTATTTGTATTAATCTATGCTAATTTTTTGAAGGTTGTGATCAATTAATTTCGTTCTGTTAATGGTGTAAGCTGAAGGCACATTTAGTCAACCTTACTCGAACGCAAAATGAAGCATCTCAAGTCCTTAAAACACCATCCTTTTAATCGGTGAATTTTTTGTCCCATATAATGTTGAACAACCATCTTAACTCAATTTTTGCATCTTTACAATACAGGAAGAAATTCTGAAACTCTTTTTTTTTTTTTTTTTTTGGAACTGAAAAAGTAAATTTCATTAATCCTTAAGAAAGTTATAAGTCAGCACTGAGAAAGGCAAAATAACTCAAACACAATAGGGGAAATAAATACATAAAAGCCCAGCCCAATTAAATAAGCAAAAACGAAAACTCAAATCCCTAATCTTCGACAACAGAAAGCAGCGTCCGCCACCGTCGTCGTTAAAAAAAGTCTTGCCAGCAAGTACCGAAGCAACAACACTAGAGAAAACGACCGAATGAGCTAGTATGATATCAAATCACATAGTAACATATATATATATATATAAAAGGGAGAGGATCTTCTCCGGACTAAATCCCACCAGATCTTCCTTCTTCTTCCTTTTTCTCTGCAGTCGTGGCTTTCCAGGAGTCGGCGTCATGCTTCCCCTAAGCCTTCCTTCCCCAAATCCCCACCATCGTCAACAAGCAGCCCTCTCTCCTAGGTTGTCTCTCTCCTCTACTGCACAGTGAAGCCTTCACCATCATGAAAATCAGAAAACCAAATATCTGAGAAGCTTTCCGGCGACCTTCACAAAGCCAAATATCGGAGAAGTTGTTAACGTTGGATTCGAACTGCTGGGAAAAACTGCACAGAAAAATGAAGAAGAAGGAGGATCCGGTGGGATTGGGTCCGGAGAGAATCCTCTTCCTTTTATAAGATTCCTATTTGATGAAAAGAAAACAAAATCTTTTGTTTTTTAAATTCTGAAGTATCCAAGAAAAATACATAATTTAGTAACAATGAGTGGTTGGTGGACATTGGACAGGCTTTTGGGAGTAGCCAAAATATAAAATTACAAAGATTTTCTTTGACGCCATGTAAAATTTCCAACGTACCTTCCAAATCCTTCACAACATATAGCCCTTGATCTGTTGGAAGTTCTGTTCAGAGGTCATTTTATATGGTGCTTCGGAGTAATCACGTATTTTAAATTATTTTTTAAAATATTTGAGTATCAGATATTTAAATTTTTTTACTAGAAGATTTAAGTTTTTTAAATTATTAAACTTTTAATTAAAATACAAATATAGAATTCTAACGGTTACGAGATTTTCTGTGGTTTGAAAAGAACCTTTTAATGTTTTGATTCCATGATACTTTATGACGGAAATTTTCTGGTACAATTAATGAATTGTTTTACACAATATTAGGTTTGTAGTCTACGGTACCAAAAATGGTACTAATACGTACCCCTTGATTTGAGTAATGCAATCACATTCATGCATAATGACCTACGTCAATTAATTACTATTGTACTAATTTGAGTAGTGCAATAACATGGTTACAATATCAACAATGTCATTATCTGTTACGACCTATAACCTTATCATTATTAACTGTAAAGTTTGACAATTACAATTACATTACTTGTAATTTGAATGTA
>JAOTRO020134552.1:0-13192 GCA_028566515.2 Pyracantha coccinea | reverse complement strand
AAGAATTCCGAAGGATCAAGAAAGCTCTCTTCGTTCCTCGCCAAAAACCTTTGAAGAATCAACAAGCACTTTGGTCATGTGCCAATTCTTCCTTCACCATAAGCCAAATCCTTGAGGTAACTGCTCATTCAAGATCAAGCCCCAACGGCCCTTGAAGAAGCTCATAACCGTTCATCCAAGATCAAGCATCGACGACCCCTGGATCAACAATACATCCATACTTGACGAAGATAGAATTAGAGGATTAATTGTAAAAGAGATTATAACCCCAAAATTAATACAAAATATTATTTTGTACACATGTTCTTGTCTCATTCATCGCAGGAAAATTCGTGTTTACAATAACAAGAACATCTGCATTGTATACAATGGGATTGCTTAAGCTACTGTCTTTATCAAAATTTCTTTACCTGCACTACTCAACAAAGAGCCCCTCCATCCATTCAACTTCTTCCAAAGATGATCCTTAATATAAGCAAAAGTCTCTTTCTTTGACCAGCCCACAAAAACCGGTAACCCAAGATACCCTTCATGATAATCCACCCTTTCCATTCCAAGACAATCAGCTAGCAACTGCGCATCAAACACCATGATATTTGTACTAAATGCCACACTGCTTTTGGCAAGATTCATAGCTTGACCGGACGCCTGTTCATAAGTTCGTAACAACTCCTTCACTTGTATGCATTCCTAGAGAGAACTCCTAACAAAGATAAAACATTCACAAAAAGAAAATGATGTACACTTGGGGCATCCTTACAAACCTTGATACCTTGAATTCGACGTTGTGCTTCCCATGAATCAAATAGTGCCGACAATCCCTCTACACATAAAACAAACAAAAATGGAGACAACGAATCACCTTGACGAATGCCACGTTTAGGTTGGACAAAACCCACCGTCTCCCCATTTAGTTTGAAAGAATATGATACTGTAGTGATACACATCATTATCCAGTGAATCCACCCCTCCGTAAACCCTAGCTTCCGCATCATTTTCTCCAAAAAACTCCACTCAATACGATCATACGCTTTGCTGATATCCAATTTCAATGCCATCACCTTATTCCACCCATTCTTCTTCCTATGCATGTAGTGAGTAATCTCTGAAGCTACCAAACAATTATTAGAAATAAGTCTACCTGAAATAAAGGCACTCTGTGATGGCGAGACAACCTTTGGCAATACTACTTTCAATCTATTAGTGAGAACCTTTGAACAAATCTTGTAAATCACATTACAAAGACTAATTGGCCAGAGCTGAGTCATTGACGTAGGATCAATTTTCTTCGATATCAACATGACATATGTATAATTAATTTTCCGAAGCATATTCCGGGAAGATAAAAGGTACCTTACCCCATCACACATATCTTGGCCAACAATCTTCTAGTGCTTTTGATAAAACGCATGTGACATCCCATCATGCCTTGGAGCCTTAGTGGGATGCATTTGGAAAAGTGCTTCCTTAATCTCTTTGTTCGAAATTGGCCTAAGAAGTTCTTGATTCAGTTCTAATGACACCTTGGGATTGACCACTTGTAAAATCTCCGTCGCATCCGTTACCCCCTGAGACTGAAATAGCTTTGTAAAGTAGTCAACAATGACACCCTCCATGCCACTTTTATCTTCATGCCAAACCCCAGCCTCGTCGAACAATCCGTGTAACCCATTCCTTCTTCGTCTGCGATTTGCCTTTTGGTGGAAATACTTAGTGTTTTGGTCACCCAGTTGTAACCAATTTTCCTTGGACTGCTGAAACCAAAAAGCTTCTTCCTGTGCTAATAGGGAATGCAACCTGGTATACAATTCATGCCGTTGGGCGATGGTTGTCTAAGTGAATGGCTGCCCAAATAAAGAGTTCAACTTATCCTCCGTTTTTGTAATCTCCCCAGGAATAGTACGCTTTGTAGTATTCGCCTAGTTAGTTAACTACATCCTTGTTGCTTTAAATGAATGATATTAATTAGGAAGGGTTTTTTTTTTTGGGTACGTAGGCATATTTTATTGCCAACAAAAAACAAAATTTACATAACAAAACTTACACAGTCGAGGCCCGAAACAAATATGCAAAGAAAATATGGTCCTTCCGGACAAAACAACATGAGCATAGCCAAGAGATTAGGCCAAAAAACAGAAACAAACTGAAAGAAAAAGAAAGCCCTAGTCTTATGCAACTACCACTGCATCACCTCTCATTCAGTACGTACCATGAACCCCAACGAATGCCATAAATCTGACCAACCGACGCCTCATAGGTGGAAGGAAGGAAGACACCATCATCCATCAAAGAAAACATCTCCGATTGTAGTCACCAATTAGGAAAAAACAAAGAAGCCAGTGAGATCTCCACTTGCGACACTGCCAATGAAGGCAGACCAAGAGAAAGAGATGGTGTGAACACACGGGCTGATGTGAACATTGAAGCTCTACACACCCTCTCGATGTACTACAGCAGATTGCAGTTCAAAGTGATTGCAAATCAGATATGGTATGATATTGAAGAAGGTTAGAAAGAAAAAAAAACGAAATGCAAAGGATGGAGAAGGCCGGTGAAGATGGAGGGATACCAGGGCTTAGATAAAATAAAAGATTGGTTTTGACGACATAGGCTAGTAGGATTGACGATATGTGGGGTGAAAAGAACATACTGAAAGGAAATGATAGCAGGGAAAACAATAACAGAAGGTAAGAAAGAGAACAAAAAAAAGCAAAAGGAAAAGACTGCCACTTACCCTAGCCATAGCTAAGGTCTGTGGCTGAACGGAAAACCTGAACTGGAAACCCTCACACAAATGATGAGAAGAAACTCTCAGGGAGAGAAAACCAAGGTTTTTTTTTTCTCCAAAAGTTTGAATTCGAAACATAAAAGGTGGATGCTCTATTAATTGTTTTACATGTTTTTTGATAATGCTATATGCATAATGTTTGAAGTTGTACACTTTCAGACTTAGTACCATAATTTAGTAGTATTCTTATTCACTTATAAGTGAGAAATCTTAAGTTCGAATCTCGTAGATAGGGAGTTCATTTCAATTTATTCCCCTACTGCTTAATACAAATATTTTGTTGTATAAAAACATATTAATACTATTTCCACCTGCATAATCTATAGTTTATGGGATTCAAAATGCCCTCTCCACTGTAGTCCCTACAACTATATAGTCGCTAAATATCGGTACACAAGGCTTCCAATAGGGCGGAATTGAAGTCCTCAAAGTATCTCAATATAGAGAGACTCGCCAAATACCTCAAATAAATTCTCAAAAGCCCTACATTTAAAGATTATATTATACTGACTTTCCATTGCAGACAATATTCTTTTAAGGACTCAATTATTCCTTTAAAAACCCTTAAATGAGTCCTCAAAGTTGATGGTGGGAGTCCCTAAATAGTGACACCCATTGAAGATGCTCTAAGAAGCAAATTACCTTGGATGCCTTTGCCTTAATCGCTACTTTTTCCTTGGACTAGAACAAAGTGAAAATTTTCAAACTCTCTAATTTTTTTTTGCAGAATTTGTCAGCCTTCTCACTGAGAAGCATAGTTATTCGATGCAATCCCATTTTAAACTTGAGGCGGTGTCACGTCCCTTGTAAGATTTCCCACTGCCACATAACAAACGACTTCATCTTTGTAAGAGTTCCTGATGTAAAATGGGAACGTTACGAATTTTTGTCACTCTTTATGTCAAACCCCGTTAAGTATTAGGGAAAATAAGAAAAGCCATACTTATGTGTTGGAACCAATTTTGTGCACATCTGCGGACGGAGGCGAAAACCAAGTCGGAATTATCCATGATCATTGGCAAGGGGAGAATGGGGTGAAATTGAGGGATGTGGTTGAATCCGCAAAAGATTGCCTACATATATCTAGGAAGGAGAATCAAACCATGGGTGTAGTTCTATGAAAGAACATAGGAAACCATCCTTGATGAATAGCCTATGGTGGGGTGTTGGGAGATGAATTCTCCATGGACGTGTCTATGGGTAGACGACAGTGTAAGGGCCTTTATTAGGCATAAAGAGAATAAGTGTGTTGTGGTTTTGTAAAGGGAAATATTTGATTGTAAGTAGATATATG
This sequence comes from Pyracantha coccinea, assembly GCA_028566515.2. Taxonomy (NCBI): domain Eukaryota; kingdom Viridiplantae; phylum Streptophyta; class Magnoliopsida; order Rosales; family Rosaceae; genus Pyracantha; species Pyracantha coccinea. Next base: position 9,110 of record JAOTRO020134552.1, on the reverse strand, counting down.
GTAGTCTTGTAGAGAATAAAGTGATCGTCCTAGAGAAAGATATAACTGTTCTTTTAGAGAGAGAGATAGTTGCCTCTCGATAAATACCCAGGCTAGTGCATTTGTAGGGATCTTAAGAGTTCTTGTACAGAAAGTAATCTTCATCGAATTGGTAAACTATCTAGGAGAAAATCTAGGATGAGATACCCAATCTTCCTAGAATTATAACTATGTTGCCTAATCCTTAAGATATCATAATTTGACTTTAATTAGGGTTTCCTTACCTGGGAGACAAGTAATATTTTAATGAGCTTAAGCATAATCTATCTGACTATGGTTGTCTGACTTCGCTTAGTATTCCGACTTCGTCTAGCTAAGGTTGATCTGATTTAAATTAGTGTTGATCCGATCTGACTAAGGCTTCTTAGCTTGTTGGCCTAAACATCTTAGGTCTAAAAAATTATGGTCTTACAATTTCCCCTAACTATGCTTTTAAGAATGTGCTCCGCTTTGAAGATGTATAGTTACCAATGGACCACAAGTGAATCATCCTATAATAACTTCTCTAGAATGTGCGTTGGAATGAGTTTTGAACTTCTTGTTGATCCGGAGCCAGCCAAGTCTGGCTAGTCCTACTTGCTTGCCTTTTCAAAGGTTTGATCTTCGTAGGACAAAATCCTTGTCCTGGTGTGGGAGAATCCCAAAAGATATATAGAAGTCGATATGGCACCCTTTTAGGAGTCGTGATGACTTACAGCGCACACCGATTCCTAAATTGTAAGAACTCCAAGACTTAAAATATCTGTGTCATTTGGCAAAGTCATTAGGACTTCGCTAGGTGCCCCGGAGTAGAGTGATAGTGGTACAACTACTTTATTTGATACAGCTCCGCCGAGGGTTGGTAAATCTATGACTGGACTTCTGAGGTAACTGTATTCAGTCAGCTTTACTTTGGCACTAGAGAATTGTGGTCTCACAATTGCCCTTAATTATGTATGTAAAAGGCAACATGTTCCTTTTGAGGATGGACAATTATCTAAAGACCATGTCTTTTAGAGTAAGCTGGAATAAGTACCATTTAGTCTTCTCTTTTTTGTAGTGATTTGATGCTTATAGAGTATGTAATGATGAAACTTTGTGTTTGTTTCATGAGTGCACGAAAAACAAGAAATTACATTTGATTCTCTCCACTGATGTTTAACCATCAGATTCGTTGATCCGAAAACAAGTGGGTTCGTGTTTAGCTGGAATATACTGCTGAGCTTATTTTACTCAAGTCATTAAGCTTGTTAAAGTAAAATACTTGCAACTTTTCATCCTCGGCTTCAATCCGTCAATCTTTCCAAAGTAAGCTTTCGAAGTAATGAGTACTAAGGTGAAACACGAGCAAGCTTGTGAGCTAGAAGCAAAGCTCAAAAGCCTTCCTCGGTGACGTTGATTTAGAAAAATGTCACCTCCCAAACTTAGTATTTATAAAGATTCCCATTGCGACATCCAGAGTACCATCTTACTCTAGTACCAAGTATTAAATATTAAACCCTTGGAGAACCTTTTGCCCCATACTCACGGTGATGCATTGATCAGATTAAAGATGAGAAAATACCTGATCATACTCGGAATGGCCTCCAGGTTTGAATGTTATAACCCACAACCTTTGACAACTTTGAAATTTTAAACTTACAGTCATGCGAAGTTTCAAAGTTCTTCATAATTCTGGAATCTGGAATTTAAGGTATTCCATGTACTACGATGAATTGTGTAAGAAAGAACAAATGATGTCACGTGAGGATCTAAAGAGACCATTCCTAACTTTGGGCCTTCTGTGCTAGGCACACATTTAATCATGTCTACAATTAAATAATTTATGCTTTGAACAAAATGTTAATATCTACACTAAGGGGGTGGGGCAATGGGCTTGCCATAATAATGTGGTTCAACTTCGTCATTGATGAGAATCGAACCTAAGACTTCTCACTTACAAGTGAAGAGGAATACCACTAGACCATAGTACTAAGTCCATGTGTACAGTTAAATGCTTAAGAGTACTAATCTCTTGAAGCGCTACCATGGTTTAGACTAAGATTGTTCACCCGTCGAATGAGACTTTTTTATGCGTAGGAATCTGGATCCATAATTGCCATGTATTGTAGGAGTTATTTGGGTTCATGAAATTTTTCTTCTTACTCCATATAGTATTCCCCCTGACCTTTTCCATTACAGGCTAGTAGTGGAAGAGGACAAATGTGAAGTTGTCACGCAATGCTTTGCCCGTGGCCTTCGATTTTAACTCATCGGAACAGACTTGAATTGGTTGTAACTCTTAGATTAACCATTAGCTTGATCATGAATGTGTACATCCTAAACTAGTAGGTTGTTGTGGCATTTTGTACGTCATTTGATATGAATTCGGAGGGAGAACTTAAAGAATCCCACAAAAAAAAATTTTGGCATGTGCTATAAGTAGTAAAACGACAATAACGCCTACCACGTAACTCAAAATTGAGTTCTGCAACATTATACCGAAAGCTAACTTCTATATCTTTGTGATAGTAAATGGCACATATCAGTCTGACCCAGTTGGCTCCTACCAAGTACATTTTAATCTAGGAAGTCGGTAATGCTGCTGCGATGTGCTGCTTGCACTGGTTTACTATTCATGTGCTTTATGTGCTAGATTTGAGATTGTTCTTTCTTCTGGAAAATTCTAGAAAAATAATAAAACTATATATTGACTGCTTATCTTTCTAGGAATGTGTGGTGTGTCATGGGAAAAAATTAGAAAGGCCTTAACATCTTTGTTTTCCCATGGCTACGCAGTTCCAATAGGAATGCAGCTTTGACTATTTTTATAGATATGACTGGAAAAATTGGCTTTGTAGAAAATTCTGAAACTTTGAAACATTGATCTTAAAAATTTAAGATTCCCTCTTCAATTGTCCTTGCATCAAAATTCATCTGGGAAGTTGGATTTTTGTTGCAAATCATTCAAGTTCGCAAGATGGGTTTTAGGCACGATTAAATTGCCCCTAGAGCTTTTGTGAGAGTACTTGTCCCAGTCAAAGGGCGTGATGGGCTTGAACTGAGTTGCAATAGACTTCCGGCCAGAGGAATACGAATCAAATTTGAGGTGAAGTGTTGACTCGCACAAAGTTTCGGAGTTGAACTTTATATTTTTTTTAGGGGTGACTTGCCCTTAGTGTACTTCTCCTCGTCTTGTGACTATGTTATGCTCGTCAGAGAGATTATGTCATTGTTGGAGTTACTGGCTCCACCAGAACATTATTAGACCAAGTTAGTCCAATGCCACAGGATCTGAAAGGAAGAAGGGCTGTGCAATCAGCACATATCCCATTTAGAAAAGAAAAAATAGATAACAAATAGTTAGGTCAAGCTGTTTGTTTCATGGTAAAGCGATTTAAACTTTTCAAAGTAAGAAGAGCTTAGAATAAAATAAATAAAAGTATTACCCTCCCCTTTTGTGTTCCTTTGGGAAAATCTGGGCCTTGCGATAAAACGCTTATTCCCATCCATATGAAGTTGGGGTTCGTGATTCTTCAATCCGTCATGAAGTAGTTGTGACGGTCATCCTTGTTTTTTTATGTCACTCACAGATAAGAGTTTACCATCAAATCAACTTCGATTTGGTCCAAAAAGATCTTTTTTTTTTCAACCTTAAGACATCCTCAACAAATCCCTAGAAGGAACTTTCCTCGGAATATGCCATCTTGACCTTCATAATTCCCAAAATGTCCTGAAATGTTAGTATGCAAAAAATGCGTGCTGGGCCTTCTTTTCTTCACCACAGTCAAACGGCTTGGAATTAAATTTTGGAATTTTGCTACAATAATCTTGAAAAACGGATAATTCCACTCTAATTTAAATTGCTCCAAGATTCTTTCATTTGATCACTTTTTTCCCAAAGTAGATTCCCATGTCAATAGAGTGATTTGGATGGGAGAATATGAATTCACTCTCAATGAATGCACCAATTATTGGGACTGAGTTCATGTACATCTGCGAACAGAGGCAAGAACCAAGTCAGAATTATCCATGATCACAGGCAAAGGAAGAATGGAATTGATTGGGGGTGTGGTTGAATCCATAACGAACTACCTACATATCTCCAGGAATGAGAATTAAACCTTGGGTGTAGTTCTATGAAAGAATGGAGTAAACCATCCTTGATGAATAGCTTATTGCGGTGCGTTGGGAGATGAATTCTCCATGGATATGTCTACGCATAGACAGAAGTGTAAGGGCCTTTGTTAGGCATAGAGAGAATAAGTATGTTGTGGTTTTGTAAAGGGAAATATCTGAATGTAGGTAGATATCTATGGTAGTCTTGTTAAGAATAAAGTTATCATCCTAGAGAAAGATATAGTTGTTTTCCTAGCGAGAGAGATAGCTGCCTCCCGATAAATACCTAGGCTAGTGTATTTGTAAAGATCTTGATAGTTCTTATAGGGAAAGTAATCTTCATCAAATCAAGAGACAATCTTGAAGGAAATCTACGATGAGATACCCAATCTTCCTAGAATTATGACTATGTTGCCTAATCCCTAAAATATGCTAATTTGACTTTAATTGGGGTTTCCTTACTTGGGAAACAAGTAATATCTTTAATAAGCTTAAGCCTAGTTTGTCTGATTATGGCTGTCTTACTTTGCTTAGCATTCTGACTTTGTCTGACTAAGGTTGATCTGATTCTGACTAGGGCTGATTTAATCTGACTAGGACTTCTCAGCTTGTTCACCTAAACATTAAGTGTTATGGCATTCCGGTTTTCCTTGCCACCTAAGGTGACATATGTCTTGAGTCTAGAAAATCATGGTCCCACATTATGCATCTTAGAAAAGTGCCATGACTCAAGCTTCTATGTTTTTCAGAACAAGCGTGGTCGATCTTGGCAAGGTTTGCGGGCCTTGTCGACCATTCTAGAGATCAATAGAGTGTGGTTGTATTGTTGCTCTATTTAGGCTGCTCAATTCGGTTCCAAGCCATTGAGTCAATGATCGGCCTCATGAGGCATTATCATTATGATCTCTGTTACTCCGGTCGAGGAAAAATTAAGGTCCCACAAATTCTCTTAACTATGCTTCAAAGGGCGTTCTCTTAAGGATGGATAGTTACCTAAGGACCATGCCTTTTGGAGGAAATCGAAATAGCATGTCATTTGGAATTCTTTGACATGTGTCAATTTGGTTCCATTACCAATGCTAGGTAACAAAGATTTTCTAGTATTAGACGAGTGATTTTGGAAGTTGTGCCATTAAGACATTAATTATGATGGGTCGTCATATTACATGTGCACGAAACCCGAGATGTTGTTTTTTGTGTTTCTGAAAGGTTCCAAGCGTCAGATCCATGAATCTCATGACGAGTCGATTTGAATTTAATGGCTACAAGACTCTGAATTTTTTATTTTTTTATTTTATAAACATCTCATTTTTCCTTCTCATTTTTCTCCACTACCTTCAAATCCTCCAAGTACCCTTTTGTGCAAAAAGCTCTGAAAACCTTCAACCTTTTCCCAAAATTTCCAACTTTCTTCTTCATTTTTCCGATGAGAAAAAATGGCCTCTTCTAGTGTTCAACCAACACATGCAACTAAGTATCATACTTTCTACGAGCAACCGATTATCACAATTCACAATCATGAGGACTAGAACACCTTTATCGAGCAAGGCTGGAAATGCTGAATGGTTGCAATGTCAGGTGGGAAGTCGGCGAAGATATGCTCGCCATGCTGCCAGATCCATTTAACATGGAGAGGCTATGCACCAGGATCCATCCTTGGAATCTTAATCTGGGCTTCAAGTTCCCCATCTGGAACTTCACCAAAGAGGTTTTGGTCTGCTACAAGCTCTCTCTGTAACCTTACTTAGGAATCGTACAAGAGCATCACTTGCTTTGAGCTCCTCAACAAGTGGTATGGCGTGGAGCTCGAAATTGAAGAGTTTTGGGTTCTGTACAGAGCACATGTACTCATTACTTCTTCCAAGCATGGACAAGCCTCCATTGGGATACGTACATTACCAATCTACCCAAACAAGACACATATTGGTAGAAGGATGAGCTGGTAGTCGATAAAGAATGGGAAGGCAATGATTCCAGAGTTAAAAGTTCAAGATACTTCTGTTGGAGTTTTTGGGGAAATTTCCTTCAATTTCATTTGTCCCACATTGGTCAAGTTGGGAAGGTTCACACACTATTATAACATATTGTCCATCATACAAAGTGATTGGAGAGATGGACCATTGGAAGCAAAATTGAGCTTGAACCTTGGGTTTGGGCTTGGGTGTGTGATAATTAAATATATAATTAATTGTCAAAAGATGGGCATTGGGAGTAAATGGGTTGCATTTATGAGAGTAAATGGGCTCGCATTTATGACATTAATATTTTGTTATCAAGAGGAATATGGCAGTTTATTCTTAATTAATGTCACCTATAAAGGAGTAAATGGGGTCACATTTGTAATAATTCAAATGGCAAAATTCTCCACTGTGGTAAATGGCTACTTGCATGACGGGGTGAGTTCAAACCCCGTAAGTGGCTAATCTACATCTAATCTAACAAAATCGATTGTTTGACAAAAAAAATGGCTAAATGCTCTAAAGCTCCTGCGAAAATTGAGATCTGTTCAGTACCAAAATGAACAGGATTGTATGAATTGACGTGTGGCAAGCATTATATATGTGGAGCATATTGTCTTGGTTTACTACTGCGGTGAATAGTTCATGATCTTGCACATCCATTGCGTCACCAAGTAAACATGATATGTTTTCACTAGGATAAGTTCAAATCCAAAAGACACTTATCCCGATGCATATAATGTCTATTCTATCTCAGTTTTGATAGGCAACCTAGCATCTACATTTCCATTTACATTTGCATTCAAATGTGGGGTATTGTTAGTGTTTGAATGAAATTTCAATTCAAAATTGGGGTATTATTGAAGGTTTTGAGATGAAATTTCCTTCCACCTCATTTGTCCCACAATGGTCAAGTCGGAAAGTTTCACACACTTTATAACATCTTGTCCATTATACAAAGTGATTAGAAAGGTGTACAAGTGGAAGTAAAATTAGGCTTGAACATTGGGTTTAGGCATGGGTTTGGGCTTGTGTGTGATAATCAAAAGAGGAGCCTTGGACCTTGGGGCTCGGGCTCTAATATTAAATCTAATAATTAATTATTATTTTTAATTAATTTCATATTTAATTTTTAAATCAATACACTCATCCTTTGGGATGGAGTCTGAGACGATGAAAGAAAGCCAAAGAGCAAAGCACACATCTGAGCATATGCCTTCAAAAGTTGCATCCCATATTCATTCCTGATGTGAACAGGCATATGTGCATTATATAAACATCCACTTGCATGGCATTTAGAACACAAAAAAAACGAATTCTCCTTCTAAAATCCCAAAACCTTCTTGTTGAGAGAACAACAAAGATATTTGCCAGAAGCCAAGTTTTTGGCACTGGAATATTGGTTTAATTGTTGAATCCTGGTGAAGTAGAAGTCCATCGAATTACAAGCATTGAGTATGGGAGAAATTATGCTGCAAGCCTCGATCACTGTTTTACCTATTTAATATTAGTTAATATATTCAATTGTAATTTATTATTTGTTAGCATATTCAAATTTATTTCTATATGTAAATTTGTCATTGAGTATTAATAAATATCCAACTTCGTTTGTAGATTTGAAGTTCAACAATAACATTAAGTACGTTGGACCTTGCCACCCTCACCTAATTAACAGAACCTTCAAGATAATTCTAGTAAAGCGCTTTAATTGGAGATGGCTTATCATTCCGGAGTGGAATGACTCCAATGGAAGAGACGTCATCGTTATACACTGCTCCGAGATTCTTATTCCAGAGCAGATGGGTCAAATGGTTCACCTTTGCGGGAATCTCGCCGGATAAGTTGTTGTAGGACTAGATCGAGGTGGTACAGATGGAAGAGAGAAGCTATGGAGGCAGGAAAGTCACTGGAGAGTTCGTTGTAGGAGAGGAACAGGAGTTTGAGGGCGGTGAAGTTGGAGAGATCCGGAATGGGGCCGGAGATGCGGTTACACTTGATGCTCAGATGGAGGAGGGTTTGGATTTGGAAAAAATTTCAGATGTTGGGTGTGTAAGATTTGCGAAGATTTCAACTGAAAATTCACATGCAAAAACCAATTTCGTCGATTTTGTTTTTTAATTGGAACCCAAATCCTGTTTCAAACTTCTTACTTGGGCTAGTTTTGTGAAGAAGCCGTTTGATATTTTTCCAAGCTCTTGTTGCTGACAAAGTTTCTCAAAGCCTTGTTTTATGTTTGGGGTTACAATTTTTTATTTTTTATTTTTTTTTTAATTTTTTTTGGTGGGGTGGGGATGGGGAAGGGACGGAGGAGAGAAAAATGAGAATTGGAAATTGCAATTTTGTTTTTTTATGTTCAATAGTCAAAGGATGGAAAAAATGGAGGGAAGGAAAAAATGGAGGGAATTGTTGAATATGGATAGATAATAAGATAGAAGACGCTGAACAGGGAAGAAAAAAAAATGCAAGGAAAAAGGAGTTGAGACCCAAAAATCCCTTGTGGCCTCTCTGTGTCTTTGTTAATTGGCTTTATTTTTTAGGGTAAAGTACAAAAAACTACCTCAACTATTGGGGTCACGACACTTTCATACATGATCTTTTAAAATTGACAATGTCATACCTCATCTTACGATTTTGTGCCAATGTCATACCTCCGTTGGTTTTTCTGTTAATTTTTCTGTTAAGTGCTGACGTGGCTACATACGGGCCCACTTTCCATTAAAAAAATTAAAAAAATATTATTAAAAAAATCATTTAATATTTTTTAAATATTAAAATAATGAAGAAAAGTTAAAAAAAAAAATTCTTTTCTCTCTCTTCTTCTTCTTCTTCTTCTGCATCTTTGTTTTTTCTTTTCTTTTTCTTTTCTCTCTCTCTCTCTCTCTCTCTCTCTCTCTCTCTTCTTCTTCTTCTTCTACACGGCCACTTCCTTCTTTTTTTTTCCTCTCTCTTTTTGTGGACGGACAAACTGGGTTTCCTCCCCTCCGCGCACCCATCCATCTTCCTCCCTCCACTCGAGCCTAACCCACAACCCAGAAA
>JAOTRO020134483.1:0-13192 GCA_028566515.2 Pyracantha coccinea | reverse complement strand
CCGCTCTCTTATAGGGTCGAGGAGTGTAGCTGTAAAAAAATCATCAAAATCGGAGCTAAAATAACTATTATATAGTGATTTTTCGTTTATAACCGTCGAAAACTTTTGTTCTGCTACCTAATCTTTGAATGTTTTTTTTTTTTACAATTTTTTACGTATGCAATCTCGAAGTGTGTACAAATAAGTGTGACGATTGGATCGTTGAAAAAGTTTCGTAGAATGCATATCGCGTCAAAACGGTAGATTACACAAACACTTAGAGTTAATATTTTACTTCCATTAAGTATAAAATAAGATATAAAATAAGATTTTGTGGTATCCACTAGTGTAAATATTTTAAATTAAAGATATCGAATTCATTCATTGCATTCTTATAGGGTTGAGGAGTGTAGCTCTAAAAAAAATCATCCAAACCGGAGCTAAAATAACCGTTAAATTGTGATTTTTCGTTTATAACCGTCGAAAACTTTTGTTCCGTTAGCTAATCTCAGAATTTTTTTTATTCTTTATTTTTTTGTGATTTTTTACGTATGCGATCTTGTAGTATCTACAAATAAGTTTGACGGTTAGATCATTGAAACTAGTTTCGTAGAATGCATATCTCTGTTAAATTTGCTTAAATTTTGAAGTGGGAAAAGTAATTTGTCACATCCCGGCCTGGGGTCCCACCACATCCCGGGCCCGCTCCACCACCGTAGCACGATATTGTCCACTTTGGGCCCAGACTACGCCCTCACGTTTTTATTTATGAGAATTCACGCGAGAACTTCCTAGTGGGTCACCCATCATGGGAGTGCTCTCACACACTACTCGCTTAACTTCAGAGTTCCGATGAACTCCGAAGCCAGTGAGCTCCCAAAAAGCCTCATGCTAGGTAGGGATGAGAATATACATATAAGGATCACTTCTCTGGACGATGTGGGATCTTACAATTTGGAAGGAAAATAAAAAACTACAAAAGCTTGCTTGAATAAAGGCTTACAGACGTACTCCATAAATTCTTTTTTTCACTCGCCCTTATGGATCTCCAATGGAGAAACTGTATACAAGCTCTGCTGCTAGTCTGGTGGTCGGCTTTCTCGTTCTTGAAGATGTAGAACACCCTATATCTCATGACATGCGGAGCGTGGCATTTACTTTTATAAAATCTGTATTTCGAAAAAAAAATCATTCTTATGAATAAAATATCATTCAAAGAGTGCATTTTTGACATAAGTAAAAGACCGTTCTCTACCAAGTCTCTAATTGGTAAGATATAACTTTGTGTAGTATGGCCAAAATAGTTCATGCGTAGTTTCGAACTTTCAAAGTCCCAACTTTTTCCTATATCCTCTTTTCATGCAAGACATCGATAGTGTGTAAGCGGGGAGTGAATTTAGGACCTTGATTGGATGCATGGATGAATTAATGTTCTTAATCACTTAAGTTATGTCATGCTCTATTTTGTATTCTTAGCCATATTCTCTTACATATGCACTCTTGCGCTATTTTGTATCCTCATTCAATTCCTTTTGAAGGGCAAATTTTCAGTGTCCTCAGAACACGGTTCGGTACACCAAATGTTATATTACAAGTAGTTGTAATTTTTTTTAATTATCCAACCACTTTATAATGACATTTAGTGTACCCGACCGTGTTCTGGACACACTGAAAAATCTCTCAAGTTCAATTTCTATGCCACCTAGGACTAAGATTAGATCTTCTTGGTTTTATCCTGTGGTGGTGATGGCAGAAGACCCAGTAATATTCCAAGCCAGGAGCCAAGTATTTACCCATGTAAAATGTAATTAATATGGATATTATTATTACTGTGATATTAAGAAAAAAAATTGATTACCAAAAAAAGAACTTGAAACCAAAGAAATGAGGTTCTTGCGCATGCATGCCTTGACCAGAAAAGCGTGGCCTGAAAACCTCTCCCATGCAAATTTTCTAAAAACAAGCATTGCTAGCTACTTTCTTATTAAACCCATCTTAATTTGCAGTACTTTTCTTCTTCTTCAATCTAAATCCCTCTCCTAATCTCTCTTATGGCAGCTGCAGGCACTACTACTTTATACAATCATATGATTTTGATCACTTTTCTAATTTATCTATGCCATAATTCAGCTACATCTAGAGTAGCAGCATGCAGTGGTATTAGTACTAATGGCGGGTTTAGCGTACCACTTACTCGCCGAAACTCCCCAAATTCGCCATTATACAATCGTAACAAAGTTTTTCGGCGTCTCATGGGGCCATCCGGTGACCAAAACACCCCACAATCAGAAGTAACACGGGACACCATAGACGGTGAGGGTGCACACGTTATGAAACTCTCAATTGGAACTCCGCCATTTGATATTTACGCCGTGGCTGATACTGGCAGCTCGCTCATATGGACGCAATGCGAGCCATGTCCAGGATGCTACAAGCAGAAAAAACCCATGTTCGACCAGCGGAAATCCTCGACGTATCATATCATCCCATGTTATGCGCCAGAATGTAATGCTACTATTGATGATTTCTCATGCTCAAGAAGTGGTGATCAAAATGTTTGCAGTTACAATTACGTTTACATGGACCAGTCGAAGACACAAGGAGTAGTCGCAAAAGACACGATTACCTTGGCGTCCGGGTCAGGGAAGCCGGTTTCGTTCAAAGATGTTGTGTTTGGTTGTGGACATAACAACACTGGGGAGAATTTTTCTGAAGATCTTATGGGAATGGTAGGGCTTGGTCTTGGGACCACATCACTTGTTTCTCAAATCGCTCCCTACGTCGGAGGCAGAAGGTTCTCCCATTGTCTCGTGCCGTTCGATCCTGATCACCCGAATGCTGCAGGCACGTTGAGTTTTGGGAACGGAAGTGAGGTTGCTGGTGAAGGAGCGGTTTCGACGCCCTTGATCATTAAAGATCAAGACGACAGGTACGCGTACCAATATCATGTGACAGTTGAAGGAATCAGTGTTGGAAACACATTTGTTCCTTTTGACTCATCGGGGTCGGTTTCGAAAGGGAACATGTTTCTTGACTCTGGAACACAAGTGACAGTACTACCACAGGATTTCTATGGCCAATTGATGGAACAAGTAAAGAAGGCAGTTGATCTGAAACCGATTCTAGTGGGTGACCCGAAAAACGGAACTCGGTTTTGCTACAATACAAGCGTTCGATCATCTCAAAGGAGCTACATTGACAGTGCATTTTGACGGCGGTGGTAAAGTGCAATTAACACCGGAACAAGCCTTCTTCCATACCGAAGACGATGGATATAAGCTGTTGTGTTCTATGTTGATGAATGCCACCGAAGTTGCAAGTGAAGACGTTAATGTTGCTATTTATGGAAGCAACGCTCAGTCGAATTTCTGGGTCGGTTTCGACCTTGAAAGAATGATGGTCTCCTTCAAGCCAACTGATTGCAGAAAGAGTGGTAGAGATGGAAAGAGTAGTGGCGATGGAAAGAGTAGTTCTACTGTCATTCACTTTACCTATTTTTACACCTGCCTTTTTAATTTTCTTTTAATTGTAATTTTCTCATTGTAGAAAATCGTTCAAAAGAAGGAAAATAATTTACGCACGACCTACATCTCTATTGATTCTCTTTTTTACTTATTTAATCCAAAAATTTGAAATAAACAAAGAGTGTCCACGTGGAGAAACGAGATGATCGGAAATTACTTCCTGAAAGAATATGAATATGAAAACTAAAACCAAAGAATTTAATATATAGAACAAACATATGATCTAGCAGATAAACTTAGTTGAAATACCAGTAAAATCTGACAACAGGTACTATACATATTGAACTGGTAAACGACGAAGACAACATGAGATGAAAATTTTATTTGTTCTTTCAGAGATTTCGAACCCTACGATCAACAACAAAAGAGAAACTTTCATTGTTTTACCTAGAAAACGAAAGTTTTATTGGTTCTTTCAGGGATTTGGAACCCTACGACAATAATTGAGGACCATCACAAAATCTTTAGCCGAGGAGCCAACTGTTGCCGGTACCTTTTTCGTTGTTGGTGCTGTTCGGCACCACATCTCAACTAGGGTTTCTAGATGCCATGTTGGAAGCACCTGCTGACCCCGACACAGTATCTCCACCTACAAGGAAAAAAATTAAACTTGAAGGCTTGAAGCATACGTGGAAATGAAATCACGCCCCTATTGCTTCTTTTATTGAAAATTAAGAGAAACATTCGTTTCAAAATGCATGCAATAAACATCAAAGTGTTCCAATGCGTTGCGTAGACAAATGCTATGGCACTTAACTCATAGCATCCATGTCAGGGAAAATGCTCGCTTTGTGTATAATAGGAAACAGAAGAGAGCTCAGGTTGCGGTGTCAAACTATGGTTTGATATATCGAACGCGAAAATGAATTTCTAGGTTTTCATGAGCAGCCACAGTAATGTCAAAAATTCGAAATCTTCTCAGCTTTGTAGGAAGACAATAAAAATATACCCACCTCATTTTCACTGCTAAGTTCAAGTTTCATTGCAAGGTACTTCTGGATTATTGATACGGGCATTTTACCATCCCTGCAAATTAAAGAAAAAGAAAAGTCAGTACAACTAAGGGTTGGTTTGGTATTGTTGTGCTTTGAAAAAAAAACTGTTTCTGCTGTGCTGTGAGAATAAGCTCATTTTTGCTGTTTCACGTTTTCAGTTTTTTTTCATCCAAAACTGTGAAAATAAGTTGTTTTTAAGTATTTACCAAACACTTTTTTAAGCTCAGCTTTTTTTGATACCCACTTTTTTTAAAAGCACCCTAGTACCAAACCAGTACTAAGTCCCAATTTTTTTTTTTTTTTTAAATTACAAAACCAGAATAAACACGGAAAAAGCTTAGGCAACTTAAAAGCCAAATGGAATGTTATCTCCCACGCTGTAATAACAAGCTAGATAACTGCAGGAATCCAGAATAACAAGTATGAACCACTCAAAAATAGAAATATTGCAAGATTTAATACTTGTGTCAACCAAAACCATTTTTTATCATGAATCGATGAAGATTTATTGAAATAATTTCTGAAATACTTCTTAAATCTAAACCTTGAACCAGTTACTTATAGTGGTCAATAACAGGAAAGTAGTCATGTATTTTCAATATCGCTTCACAATCATGATTCCTTTAAATTCACAAATTGGAATGGATTTGGAAAGACTTGAGGAAAATATGTGGTTCAAATATATAATTGGGAAGGGCAGTTGACTCAACACTGTTCTGTTTACATTTCTGGTGTATACCATACTTACCCGATGATGATATATTTAAATCATGTGACAAGTTTACACACGGTAAAAGATTAAGAAATTGTAACCTAGAACCCTAAAAAAACCATAGATATGACAAAGCTGAACACACACAAAGCTGAACACACATTTTGGTACTCGTTGCTCTATCCTATGCATGTTTCAGATGATTAAATCACTAAGATATGACAACGGACCAGTGTAAAACAACATTACCATAACATCAAAGGAAGTAAAAGGAATACAGAAACTAACTTTATTTTCAAGCAACATGCTGATATCTGTGGCAATGAAATTTCTCCTTTCCTGAAGAAATTTACCATCAAAATCAGGGATCGGCATGAAAGAAATCAAAATTGAGCTCCCAAAATATAAAAAACCATATGAATTTTATAATCAATAGAACATCTCACCAGTCTTCAGATGCTACCAAGGAGAACCAAACAGGAACATTTCTATACTTAGCCCCACATGTATCTAGCATAGGTTGAGTTGGGGCACTTGATTCCCCAGATGCTGCTACCCTCTTCTGATTAGCTGCGCGCACCCTTTTACGTTTCACTGGTCCTGATGCCCCTGTTCCGTTACTATTATTTTTTCCTCTTGCATTCTGGTTGGCCTCCTTTTTTTTTGTTTTGGGCGTATATGCATTCCTGATGCAGTCCAGAGCATTTGGCGATTCTCCTTCTGCCTTATTTTGAGACATATAAAGTTCATTATCAAGGGAATTGATTGGATCTGACGTGGCATGCAACCCTTGTGAATTTGGCTTCGAGGACTTGGTTCGGTTAGCAGCCTCTACAAGACAGTTTAAGGGCGTCCACAGGTCAGCTTTCCCTTCTGTTATTTCAACGTCATTGTTCATATCTTTGTTAGGATTTCGCTCATATGAATGCTCAAGCAAATCCTGCATAATTGAATAAACATGCAAAAATATATATCGTTAACAGGTTTCAAATGTAATCAGGTCCCCCAAAACCATTTATACTACCAGACAACAAATTGCTTCAGACACTACTTCACATTGTATGTATGTTGCCATGATGTCCTCGAGAGTCTTTTTTTTTTCTATAATTTATCCCTCATTGGTCGGAACAATTGTAGTTCATTACTCATGTTGTGACTGTAGGCCATGGATCACCGTCTCACATCATCTACCTTAACTGGGCAGGTGTCTCGTCATTCTATGGTGTTTTTGACTTTTTCTTATTTCTATTAAACAACAATGTCAAATCCATTCCAAAATTGCTATCATGTAAAGACGATGTGAATATATCGATAAAGAAAATTTCAAGGGACAATAAGTTAGGGGGAACATGAAGCCAAACCCTAAAACAGTGTCGGAAAGCCAATTAGAAACAGAGAATGGAAATGGGAGAGTGGGAAAAGAGGACCCCTGCTCAAACCAACAGCGAAAGTCAAATCTAGAGGATGAGAAATCACTTGAAACAACTCCTAAAAGAAGTGAGCGTTTGGGCCCCAAAAGATCATGAACAAAAACTGCACCAACACACAGAGGACAAGAATCCCACCAACGAACCCCAGTATGATCAACACCAAAGTTTGATAAGCAATCAGCTACTTGACTACCTTCCTATTAATATAAGAAACCCAAATCTGCACGGAAGAGAGGATGATGCAACAGTTAGATAAACCAACCGATAAATGCAAAGGCACCTGGCAAGATCTTTGGTGTTTTTTTTACTTGAAAAAGGTTGAGCGTGATCATTTTCGCTCAAGCTTGAGAAAGAATGTTGAAGAATAAAGTAACTAAGACCAGCTAGAAAATCTTATTTCCTACCATAAAAGAATATTGGTTTTCCTTTCTTTTTACAGGGTTTCCTAGTTCGTGTACGAGTGTGACCTGATTTCCAAAGTGAATAACTTGTGTTAGAGTTATGATCGATGTATAGTATTTTCTAACTATTGTCTCGACATAAAGCATTGGACTTGTTTGGTTTTGCAATGAAACTAAACATAAATGCTATTGTTTCGTGCGAATAACCAAAATCCTGCCCCCCTTTACCTGGCTCTTATTTCGTGCGAATTCAACAAGATGACCAGTTGAGTTAGAGCTCATTGGATGATCTTCTGTAGAATCATCCTTCTTCGCAGGTTCTTCAGCAGAAAAACTGCATCCTCGTAAAGCAGCACCCTTTCTTGACAAAGCTCTTGATCTCTTTCCAGTCATACCTGACTGCACTGGAACTTTGGGGGCACTGACTACCAATGAAGATAATGATCTCTCCTTCCTTTTCACTGGCAACGAAGATGGCGTAACATCAGGATCATTAGCTTCGGGTTTGCTAGCTTCAGGTGTATCAACTTTCTTTCCTTTAACGGGAAATATCTTGGCTATAATATCATGCAAATTATGGTCTGGCCTGCAGATCATCAAACGACATCATAAGCATGTGTGAAACATTTTAAAGTAAAGCTCCAGCGCACATTTACAATGTTGTGATTGGAAATTTAGTACAACAAAAAAACTATTGACTTGTATAAAATCACATGACAGCGTGCAAGTAGGCACCCTAATCACAGATATTGGTATCTCGATAAAGCATAATTATGAGATATAAAATCCGCCTTCATCTCAATCTGGAAAGTTTCAAATTATTCTGATGATTGATAAAACATCAACTTTCTAAGCAAAACCACAGCTACGTCGTTAATTTTTTCAGAACCATTTACCAAATCTACTTTCTTTCCCTATTGCTAAACGATAATAAACAAGCGTCGATTTAACATATCCCCTATGGTAGGTTGGGAAGCAGGGCAACGCGACTAACACTACATATGTATAGGAGTCCACTAACTTCACTTCTATAAGTTACCAACAACACCATGCATTTACCTAAAACCGGCTAACCAATATGTGAAATTGTAATTCAAGGGAAGATGAAGCGTCATCGGTTCAGAATATAGGTACATGTACCTGAGTTTTTCGACAGGTAAAATTCCGAGATCAATTTCACAGACAGGACAGCAGTCCCCCTCCTCATCTGATAACTTCTCGTAAATGCACGCCCTGCAAACTGGTTTCGAATTCAACATTTTACAAAAGTAAGCATTGAATTACAGAAATAATCAAGAAAATTCTTCGAAAACAAAACCTTCTTATTCAATTCCATGGAAAGGCATGGCAATAGAAACAAATTACACAAAAATTCAAGGAATGACACGAAAATTTCGCGATGTGCTCAGGTTTTGATCAACACGAACAAGAAAATCACACATTTTAGCGTCCAAATTGCAGAAAAATCGAAAATTTGCAACCAAAACACAAATTATGCAGAAATGGAAAAACAGAACAGACCCAGATCATAAAATTAGCAGAAAATTATGAAACAATTAAGGGAAGAGGAGATTAAAAAGGAAACTCACACGTGTGGAGGCAGAGTGAAATAGTTGTAGCCTCCTTTAACAGCTTACTACAAAGAGGGCACGTCATGCATGCCTCCAGTTTCTCCCTCTTAACTTTCACCACCTGACCACCACCACCACCAGCCGCCATCTCTTCCTCCACCTCCTCAGTCCTTATAATCTCCGAACCTCTGTGTCTACGTTCCCCTCCCCCACCCCCCCAAACCACATTCAACGCCCGACCCGACAGAGACGCAGAGGTTTTCGTATGATTATGTGAGGGAATTAAGGAAAGGGTGGGGCTTTGTTTTGGGTTTCATCGGACGTGTTGGATGGTTGGAGGTGTCGGATCTGAGGGGAGTGAAGAAAGTGGCGGGCTTTTGGGGCGAAATTAAGAGAAGGGTTGTGATTGCTTGCGGGAAAATCACGTTCCGTTTGTTGGGGATTTTTGGACAAAGTTGAGCTTCGATGAAAAAACATGAGCGAGAGAGTTTGGAGTGAGAGAGTGTGTGGGTGTCTGTGATAGGAGAGAGAGAGTTTTGCCTGTGATTTTGGCTTTACCAACTCTCTTGTGTACACGTTACACGTAGCAGTGAGTAGGCGCTGCACCTAATAGGTCTAGGTTCAAATATTTTCTTCTAGGATAAGGTGGTTTTGTTTTTTGGAAAATGATGGATTTGTTACCATTTTAGGTGGCATGCTTATCCAACATATAAGTTAATTTCCATACAAGAAAGTGGCTCTATCTGTTGTTAATATCATGTGATTTGTTAATCTTTTGAATTGTTTTAAGTTGGTGTTGTTTTAACAAGTTTTTAACGTTGTGAATCATTTTAAATTGATAGCGATGTAATAATTGTTTAATGTTGTTAAGTATTTTTTATTACATAATTCAAAGAATAAAGTTTATTTCCGCAAACAAAAATGATTTCATTCGTTATGACATGCTTATTTTGTGTGAATCGTTTTAACGATAAGGCGGCCTTGGCATTGCCATTTCCGTTGGTACTGCACTGATCAACACTCCTTACTGTTGCTTGAGCTCCAGTCCCGGCGTTTGTCACCTACACATATATATATATACACAGATGCATACATACATTACCTAAGATTGTATAATACGGCCCACAAGTCGTAGTTGTTTTGCTGTGAATATCCCTTGAATACGTTGGAATTGTAATATGACTTTGAAGATAAGGTCAGGGAAGGCTTTTCAACCCTGTTGAATGTTGGTGATGCAGTGAGATTTATAAGAAAGAGAAATCGAACGATATTCCAAAGTTAGAATTCACAACGAAATTAAGTAAATTCAAGTTATTGAATAATAGTCGAAAAAGATGACAATTCTAACACCCAAGAGGTGTATTTATACATCCAAAACATAAAACCAAACCCACAAAAAGTTAAAAAGAAAACAAAATAAACAATTAACTAACTGCCAAAGCTATCCCTATGTCAAAAGCAAATCTACCTACGCACCGTTCTTTTGAAAATGACATATTATAACCCTAATTCCGACGCCAAAACCCTAATTTGCAATACTTGGATCATGTTGCCTGCTTTGAACTTCTTGAGCTACTCTTCAATCATCCATCTGTTCATCAATTGGACTAATTACTTTTAGAAAAAAAGTGCTTAATCTAGAAGCCATAAAAGCTAAGATAAAGCACACATAATTAATCAAAACCCTACCCCCGTTTACTGCTAGCAACTTATTTTGAGTGTTCATTGGATGCGCAGGAGCTCACTGGATAATCTTATGTAGAATCATCTACTTCCAGAGGTTCTTCAGCAGAAAAACGGCATCCTCCTAATGATGAAGGTGTAACATCAGGATTATTAGGTTCGTGCTCCCTAACTTCCGGTGCATCGACTTTCTTCCTTTTAACGGGAAATATATCTTGGCTATAATATTTTGCAAAATATGATCATGGACTGCAGTTCATTTAAATGACATCTTAATTAAACAGGTGTAAGAACATTTCAACGTAAAGCTCCCGCACACATTTACAACATTGTGATCGAAAAACTAGTACAACGGAAAAAACTATACGCACTTGCGTAAAGTCATATGACAATGTGCAAGAAGAAACCTTAGTTACAGAAATTTTAAATTTGTTAACAATTTTCAGTGCAAAACCACAATTAGTTCATGATTGTTTCCAGAACCATTTTCCAAATCTGTTTCTTTTCCTGTTGCTAATCGATAATAAACAAGCATCGATTTATTATCTTCCCTATGGTAAATTTTTTTTGCCAAGAACAGAATTATCTTCCCTATGGTACTTAACTTTGGGAAGGAAGGTAATGTGACTAACACTCTATACGTATTCGAGTCCACTAATTGCATTTCTATAGGATATTTACTTTCAAAAAGGGTAAGGTGTATGTCCCTCCTCTTTTCTTGTATTTCGTTTTTCTTGCTCTATGAGGGGTAAGGTTTATGCCTCCCCTCAACTAAGTGTAACTTCTTTTTTCATATTAATAAATTTCTCTCGTCGAGGTTTTCCTATAAAAAAATAATAATAATAATAAATAAATGAAAATAAAAATTTCTGTAAATCCTTAATAATGAACCCAAGGAACCAGCGACACGATGCATTTACCGTTAGAATATAGGTACTTCACCTGAGTTAATTTTGTCACAGGCAAATTGCCGAGATAAGTATCACATACTGGACATCTATCATGCTCCTCCTCTGACAGTTTATCGAAGATTCACTTTCTGCAAACTGGTTTCGGATTCAGCGTTGAATTACAGAAATAATCGAGAAAATTCTTCTAAAAGAAAACCCTTTTCTTAAAAATTACAAGGAATGATACGAATTTTCGCAACGTCCTCAGGTGTTAATCAGCAAAGACAAAAAAATCACACATTGTCAGTTTTCAATTGAGGGTAGAGGAGATTAAAAAAGGAAACTCACACGTATGGACGCAGAATGAAATGGTTGTAGCCTACTTTGACACCTAATTACAAATACCGTACTTCAAGCATGCCTCGATGATCTCCCTCTTCACTTTCACCACCTGACTACCACCAGCGGCAGCCATCTCTTCCTCCTCCTCCTTAATCCTCATTATATGAGAAACACAACGCTTTTTTGTTGTTTCTTTGTGCTTGCACTAAAAACTTTTTACCAACTCTGTTATATAACACGTAACATGTAGTGAGTAAGCCCTGCACCTAATAGGTCTAGGTCATATATTTCAATTTTGTTTAATGGTCTTTCCTTTTGGGTAAGGTTATTTGAAAACTGATGGATATCTTACCATTTTTGGTGGCATACTTATCCAAAATATGGTTTTATTTCCATTAAAGAAATTGACCCCATTTATTGTGACGGTTATATTTTGCGAGTCATTTTAAGTTCGCGTCTTGTAATAATTGTTTAATGTTGCGAATCATTTTAAGTTGGCGGTGCCGCAATAATTGTTTAACATTGTGAATCGTTTTAAGTTTGCGGCGTTATGATAAATGTTTAACATTTGAATCATTTTATGTTGGCAGCACTGCGATAATTCTTTAACAATTTGAATCATTATTGGCAACACTGTAATAATTATTTAGCATTGTGAATCGTTGTAATAATTGTTGAATGTTGCCAATAGTTTTAGGTTGGTGGTGTTGCGATAATTGTTTTCCTGCAAAAACCAATGTGTCATTAATCGTTTTAACTTGACGGTAATATTGTTTACGTAATTTTAATATGAGAAGATTCGAAACATCACCTAAACCTGCAACATAAAGTTTTTTTTTCCTAAAAAGAACAAAGAAATTACAAAAAGAATTTCTCTCCTCGGGCAGCCAACACCAACAAAGTCCCAACTCAAGCAGCTGGCTTCAGGCGGAAGAGAATTCAACCAAATACGGTACTCAGAAGAGAAGCTTGACCCACGGCAGCAAGGGCATGGGAAACAAATTAAATTGGCCTCACGGAACACATGATGGAAATCAATAGCGAGGAAACGACAACCAAGACTCTGGATGTTCCAAATAATAGTACGAAGCCTCCAGGGGACAGGATTTTAGAATCACCTTCAACTTTCATGTACCTTAGCCTGCAGGATTAAGGGCTGCATGCAGCCCGTCTAGCAAAGCTTGACCCTACGCAATCAACACATTAATTAGCAGTACCAACTTTTCGAGCTCCAGCAAGTAGAGGGGAACCGGACGCATCACGGATAACAAAAGCACTGGCAGCTTGGCAATTGAGGATAACAGACCCATTAAAGTTAAGCTTGAGAGACGCACCATTAGGCGGAGACCATCTAATCTGGGAAGAGGGCTCCATAAGAATAGTGAGAATTGTGAGCTTAATTTATCACGCCCTGGACGCGGGGTTGGTAGAAAACCTCAAATCCGAAGTCCGAGTTAAAAATAAGGAGAAATTAGGTTCTCATCCTTCATTTTGCTACTTCATTGATTAAAATTCTATTTCTTTTCAATTTTTGATCAAGGTCCTTGGATATTAATAACATCATTAATTATTTTAATAATAAAATATATTTTTATTTCTAAATATATTTATTTAATGTTAAAAATGTTACAATTAGTATATTTATATTTATGACTAAATTTTTTA
>JAOTRO020134085.1:0-13193 GCA_028566515.2 Pyracantha coccinea | reverse complement strand
CTCTTTAATAGGAAATTAGATCCTTCTAGGAAAAGGAAATAAATTTCTCTCAAAGCCTATTTAAGTCCACCTTAAGTGGATTATTAAATCAACTTTGCAGAGAAATTTATTCTACCCTACAAAGGAGAAAAAGCTTAGAGGATATTTGTTCCCCCTCCTCTAGCAATATTCTACATCTTGCCCGTGCAAAAGATCGTCTTTCGTTGCTTGCTTCGTCTTCTCGTTGCTTCTAGGTAATAAAAAATTTAGTTTTCTTGTCTTTATAATTTTTTTTTGGAAGCCTCAGGGCTTAAGATTGGCTCAACGGGGGTCGAGGAAGTGAAAAAATAGCTTGGGAAGCCATGACAAGGTAATGTTGTGTGTGGCTTCCTCTGTCTGGGGCACTGATATGAGGGTGGATAGGCTAGGGCGTGGGGCCTGGCTGGTTTGCTGGGCTCCTGTGGCTTAGGCCTTTGTTGTTGTTGTTGTTTTTTTTTTTTTTTTTTGAATAACTGGACTCGGGCCCGTGTTTGAGGAAGAAAGGAAATGAGAGGCCAAGAGCCTCGTTTGGGCCTAGAAGCTTGCTGGGCTTCTTCTTTTCTTTTCTTCTTTTTTTAAATGGTTGGGCTCGGGCCCGTACCAGGGAAGAGGGAGAGAGAGGGGCTGAGTACCCTATTGGGATGTGGGGCCGAGAGTTGCCTTTTTTTTTAGCAACCCTCTAACGAATCCCTCTTGTACCTTTGTAGAATTTCTTCAAGTATGTCTTCCTCGAGCCACAAGAATGATGATGGTGTGCCGCCATTGTATCATCAAGGTGGGTCTTTGAGCAAGATCAGCTCCAATGATTTGTTTAGAGACTTCATCGAGGCATATTGGCACGCCATTCCGTCGGGAGTACGTGTGAAGCGAGTTAAGGATGGTAGCAGCCGTGAGCCATGTGATAGGGCTTGAAGAGCCATCAAGTTCCACCTCTACTATTTCGTGTTAAGGTTTACTTTTCCTATGCAGTGATTTTTCCAAGAAGTGCTCTGCTCCATGAGATGTGCCCCCGCTCAATGGTCTCTGAATATGGTCCGCGTGATGGTGGGATTCCACAATCTTAGCCAATTCTGTGACTTAGATTTGACCGTCAATGAATTTTGGTACTTCTTGGACATAGGCCATATCGAGGGAGTTGGGCAGCTGCAATCTCGCCATAGGCTTTTTGATAATTCGAGCAAAGGAGATCATGACAGGGCCAATGAGACTTTAGAGATAAGTGGAGACTGGGAGTTTGATTCTTCCCCCGAACTGCGTGTGCCAAAGGTCTTCATATCTAGTAAGTAGCCTGCTTAATCTCTCGGCTACTTTGCATTTGTGCTAAGTTGCTCTTTAATTTT
Source organism: Pyracantha coccinea (assembly GCA_028566515.2). Classification (NCBI taxonomy): domain Eukaryota; kingdom Viridiplantae; phylum Streptophyta; class Magnoliopsida; order Rosales; family Rosaceae; genus Pyracantha; species Pyracantha coccinea. Next base: position 11,835 of record JAOTRO020134085.1, on the reverse strand, counting down.
TTTTTATTGCCTCCCATTACTTTTGTAGATTCGGATTTTGGCTCTACTCCTAAGACTTCTCCAAACATGAAGAAAGTGCATGTTTCTCTAGGTATTCCTTCCGAGTATCGTGAATGGTGTTGGTTGCTTAGTCCTCTTCGTAGGGAGAAAGATGGGCTACCCCTGAGAGAGGAAACAAAGCGAATCAAGGTTGAGGCGCTGGCTCATCCTATCACTGTGGTGGAGCTTGCTACAAATAAAGGTGGGAAAAAAAGGCCTTCCCAGCTTGCTCAAGAGATGTCTGCTGAGAATAAACTGAAGACTTTTTCTGCTGCTTACGAGGGTTTTTCGGCTGCTCCAGAGACACATGTTGAGAAAAAGCCAAAAATTTCTTCCATTACTTGCGAAGGTTCACCAGTTGCTCCCAAGCTTATGATTAACTTGACTTCCTCCAAGGGCGAGAAATAGGAAGTTGCTGGATCTGTGCCGGTGGCACCTACCGTTCTAAAGGCAACTAGTTCGATTACTAATAAGATTGCCCAATGTAGAAGTTCCTCCGTACCTCCGGTGCTGAAGTTTGTGCCAAAACGTTCGCCAGGGGCTAAGTCTGGTTTACCTTTGGGGAGACTTACTACTATGCATAGTGACATAGTGCCCCTACCTACTAAATTGGTGCCAAAACTCATCCATTCTGCTGCTGAGACCGACTCGTCTGCTGAGAAGAAGAAGACTGTTCGTGGAGGCAGTTATGAGAAATCTACCAATTCTGTTACTGGGGAAGTTGCTGAGATTTGTGCGCTTTTGAAACCAAATTTGCTTGTGGACATGGATGTATGTGCCAAGTTTGTTGATGGAGTCAAAAGGATTGTTGGCCCGAGTTCCTTTGCAAAGCATACGATCGGGTACATAAGGACTGCTCGTGCAGGCAGTTGTGAGAAATTTACCAAGTCTGTTTGTGGAGAAGTTGCTGAGATTTGTGCGCTTTTGAAACCAAATTTTCTTGAGGACATGGATGTATGTGCCAAGTTTGTTGATGGCGTCAAAGGGATTGTTGGCCCGAGTTCCTTTGCAAAGCATACAATCGGGTACATGAGGATTGCTTTGCTGGCCATGATGCAGAAAACGACGATTCTGACAGCGAAGTCTATGCTTCTTGATCAAGAGAATATCAAGGCTGCGAAGGAGAGAGCAAGAACTATGGTAGTCGAAGCTTACTCATTGGCCGAGAAAGTCAAAAAGTTAGAATATGAGCTTGCTGCTTTGAAGGGGTCTAATATCTCTGCCCCTACTTCTCTGTAACTTGAGGCCGCTCACCAAGAAATCTTGGATTTAAAGACTAGGCTTGACGTGATCCAAGTAAAGTATGGAAGTGCAGAGAAGAAGATCAAGTGTTACATACCTCATATTCAAGATCTTGAGTGTTCCATCTCTGAATTCCGCTTCGCTGCTTATGCAAAGAATCAAGAACTGATTGCTGCTTACAACCATGTGATTCACTTTAAGAAGGTTGTTGATAGGCTTGGGCCTCAACTGTTAGAACTCCAAGGTGCCTTGAAGATCAACGATGATTTGAAGAAAGAAGTGGAGAAACTGCCGCAGGTTCGTGCTTGTTTGCTCAAAGAGAATGAGCAGTTGAAAGGTGAAAAGGTTGGGTTCGAGGCTTCGCTTACTCAGAGTCAAGCCGATTTCTAGAAGCTGGGTTATGTAGATTATCTCTTTGGGCGACCGTCTGACTTTGAATTTTCTGGTAAAGACTTCGAAACCTTCTCTATTTTTCCAAAAGACTTGCTCGCCTTTACTTTTGAGTCATATATTGGTGAAGTAATCGGAGAGGTTGGTGCCCAAGCTAGGGCAACTAGGGGTGAAACACTAGATGGTGCCATTGTTGAGGGCATCACGACTGCGAAATGTGTGGCAATGGAATAGTATTGAGATGTCCAAGCTGCTGAAAAGTAGTCTTCTAGGTAGCTTTTAGGATTTTCTTTGTTTTCCTTGTTGCTTTTGCTTGAACTCCTTCGGTCTTTGCTAGTTGTTTATCAATTTTACTAGAAAATTTAATAAATTTGCTTCCTTCGCTTTTCTCCATCTTCGCTTCTTTTGTTCATGCCCTAACCTTTAGACTTTATAGATCAGTGGCAAGCGTGCTACTTTTTTTATAAGCAGACAGTTAGTCTATATAGCTGTAGGTGTTGGAGTAGAACTTTGCAAAGTTATTAGCCATAGGTTTGCAAGCAGACAAGTCCGCGTAACCAATAGGCTGTTAACCTTGGCTTTCTTCAATTCCGTAGGTTGCGTAGCAAGTATCACAACACTTTAGGACTTAGTGTAGGTTGTTATGCAATTGGAAGAAGTGAAGTTTAACCTTTCACAAGAATGTGTTGTTGTATAAGTCTAGCGTGGCTTTACTACTCGAATAGAAAGCTGTAAACAGCCTTCCAAAAACTGTAGGCTACCTTAGTGCACTTGGTAGTAGCTGTTAGACTTGGAGTAATGCGGTTTAGTTATACATTACTAGGCATACAACATTGAGTGGTGCGGATCTCTCGATTCGCAAGCTTCGGCCACAGAGGTCTGGAGTGGATCTCCTTCCACCTAGGCAGACAACATTGGTGATGGTCACTACCACCAGGAAAAGGATCCTCATAGGATCTTTTTCCTAAGGATCCTATGATCGGACTAGTTCATCGTACATCGTGCGATTAAAAATCATTTAAAATTTAAAATTTAAAATTCAAATATAAATAGTACCTAACGAAAACTGATCGCACAATATACGAACACAATTGCCGGATTCCTAAAAAAATGATCTGGCGATGATCCTTTTCCCTACCACCGTACCACTATGGATCGCCACAGAAAAGTCTCAACGAGCAGAAATTGATTCTAAGCATCAGACTAGCCACACAATATTATTTCACTTCACGTGGATATAGATTTGATCTACTCAACCATTATTGCCAGGCCTTATAATACTCCCAAGTCAAAGCCTAATTTGGTCCAAAGTGATATATCAATGCCATAGGAAAAAGTTTGTCGGTAGAACTTTGGCATATAGCCTAATCAAATGGTATAATTCTATGGTAGAAGCTTTGGCATATAGCTTTTCAAATGGTATAATTCTATGGTAGAAGAAGATGATTGATAGTGTTTTTGATTTTTAGCACAGATTAAGGTTTGTGTGGGTGTCGATATTTATTTTTTTGTTTTTTCACATAGTTCAAAATTAAAATGGAAGAGGAAGATAGGGTTTGTGTGGGTGTACACATACCCCTCTTTGGTTATTACCATAATTACGGTTTGAGCAGGTGTAGATAATTTTTAGAGAAATTTTTTGAAATGTCATATGAACTTGTACGCATTTTTTAATTTGTCATATAAGCTAAAATTTTAATCAATTTGTCATACCAACATTTTGAAATTATTAATTTGTCATCTCTCTCTAACTTCGTTAAGTTTTCCATCCAATATAAGTCACGTGTCTCGCACATGACTTGTGTTTAGGGTTATTTCGGTCATTTTAATACCTTACTTCCCTTTTATTAAGTTAATTTTGGATATTCTAAATATGTAATGATACAGGGAGTTTGCATTTCAGCATGTCACGAAAACATAATTGCATACAAGCTCTATAAATGAGAAATAAATTGACGTTTTGTGCCATAAATTGAGTTGTAGATGCATATGCGCTAAAGAAAAGTAAAAAAATTAAGTGTTTGTACTAAAGAAAAGTAAAAAACTTGTGAAAAGATGTTTAAATGACCTAAATGAACACAAATCATGTGAGAGGCACATGACTTTTATTAGATGGAAAACTTAACGGAGTTAGGATGAGATGACAAATTAATGATTTTGTAAAGTTGGCATGACAAATTGCTTAAAATTTTAGTTTATATGACAAATTGAAAAATATGAACAAGTTCATATGACATTTCAAAAAATTTCCCTTTTAATTAGTATCGAACTCGTTGTTCACGAGATTCGAATTTAAGATTTTTCACTTATAAAGAAAAAACCATTCAACTGTAGTATTAAGTGACAAAATTCTTTTTCTTTAGTGTGTTATACTTATATATAATAAACAAACTCATTTCGTGGATATACTAGGGTCATATTGCTCTTTGCCGCATGAACTTTCGACAAATAGTCGTCAAGTCATTTCATCATATGGAAAACTAAAAAGAAAAAAAAGAACAACCATCAACATCAAGACCAAACTCACACAACATACGCACAACACTGCACTGTACACAAGGCCCTCATTTTTTCATTACACTCAAAACTATTGCGTACATAAAACCTTTAATTATTACTTATTAGCCAATTCCATGTCTCATGAGATCGAGGAAAGAATTAATTTCAAGGGTAGAACACAACGTTGTAGTCAGTCCCACTAGGACAAGTAAACGTACTTGTTGGATCATCCTTAAGATAACTATAAACATCCCTACACCGATCTTTACAAATATTGTGAAAATTGTGAATTAAACTTTGTATTTGCAATATACAGGGAACCAGTACATGTAGCAGCTTAAGGGAAGGTAAGCACACACGCCACCCTTGACCCTTGAATTAAGACTGAACTAAAGGAGATTACTTTAGCCAAAAATACTCTTTCTGACAACTTAGTACTAAGGTCTAACAGTATTCCTCTTCACTTGTAAGTGAGAGGTCTTAGGTTTGATTCTCGCCAAACTTCTAGGGCTAAACAAAAAAGGTTAAGCTGGAATTAAGGGGACGACTTTTATGATGATTTTACTTCCCTAGCTTCACGTTGACTTGGCTGGAATTAAGGGGCCGACTTTCACGCTGATTTTACTTCCTTTCACATTGACTTGTTACTTCCAATACTCCCCTTCAAGCTGGATCAAGGAGATTGATTGATACAAACTTGACAAGTAAATGCTGAAACTAAGTAGAGGCCAATGCCTTGGTAAAAAGGTCCTCCAGTTAATCATGGTTGCCTATAAACACCATTTGAATAACCTTGAACTAAACTTGGGCTCATACATAATGACAATCCACCTTGATATATTTGGTGCTTTCATGGAAAATTGGGTTGGAGGCAATATGCATCATAGCGTGGTTATCGCAAATGAGAGACACTGGTGTGCTGTTGGAGATTCCCAAATCACTGAGAAGTCCTTTGGGCCATATGAGTTCACATGTTGTCGATGTCATGGCCCTTTATTTTGCCTCGGCACTTGATCAAGCAATGATGATGTTTTTTGCTCTTCTAACTAACAAGGTTTCCTCCCACAAACATACAGTAGCTTGTGGTTGATTTGCGATTGCCCAATCAACATTCATATAGAATTGAACTTGTGTGGAACCGTTATTTTCCATGGAAACTCGACGGCCTATAGAAGCTTTGAGATACTGTAGTATTGTTTAACAACATAGAGATCTTGAGAGCAGGAGAATGCATAAATTGGCTGACTAAACTCACAATATAAGTGATATCGGGCCTTGTAATAGTGAGATAAGTCAGTTTGCTTACTAACCTTTGTTAATAGCTAACGCTGGTGACAATTCACCTTCCATGTCCATCTTTAACTTACAATCCAAGGGAATAAGGGCTGGTTTACAGTCAAGCATCTCTGGTTCGTTGAGAATATCCAACATATACTTTTGTTGATTAAAAAACAAGCCATTGTGAGACATTGTCATCTCAATGCAAGAAAATATTTCAACTTATTACCAAGGTCTTTGATAGCAAACTGTCGATGAAAACCTTTTTAAGTAAAGCAATCTCGTCCATATTATCACCAGTGGTAATAAGATCATCAACATAAATCAAAATCATAAGTTTGCATGCTGACCCAATTCAAACAAATAGTGAGTAGTCGACATTGCTTCTTGTGAAACCCACATTTTCTAAGATGGAATTGAAATTTGCGTACCAAGCACAAGGGAACTGTTTTAAGCCATAAATGCCTTATGCAGTTTACAAACTACGCCCTCAGTAAAGGCTTGAGGATGACCTAGAGGTAATTGCAAGTAAACCTCCTCTTCAAGCTCTCATAAAGAAACACATTTTTTACGTCCATTTGGAACAATGACCAACCATGATTAACAACTGCAGTGAGGAGAACCCTCACAATATTCATCTGGACCACCAAAGCAAAGCTTTCTTTATAGTCCACCACAAAAGTTTGAGTAAAACCTTGAGCCACCAATCTGAGCTTGTGTCTCTCGATAGAGTTATCTTAATTGAACTTAGTTTTGTAGATCCAACGACTGCATCTAGCCTTCTTGCCTTGTGGAAGTGCGACAATACTCCAAGTACTATTGTCATTCAGTGCACGTAACTCCTCTGCCACAACTTGTCGCCATTCTTGGTGAAGATTGGTTTTTGAAAAGTAGTTGGCTCATAGTGCATTGAGATCGCACCAAGGAATGCAGCATGAGAGAGAGAGCATTTGTAATAAGCTAGGACATCTGGAAGTGGATGACGAGCTGCAAACGTGACATGGTCAATGCGTTTGGCAGCTGGTTGTCAATTTCGAGGAGGATTGCGTTTAATATATGACTGTGGCTCAGGAATTGCAGCAATTTCTTGTGGCACATGAGCATGACGATGATAGGCTAAGGAGTATTGTGAGGGTTCCTACTTGGAGTGGCTCAGTCACAGGATGAGCAGGTTCTATTGGATGTGTGAGGAGCTATAAGTCACGATTGGAAGCATGACCCTCAAAGTTAAGGTTTAGCAATAAAAAGAGATCAACAGGCTTCCCCTGACATGAATTTTTATCCTGCTTGAAGTAAGGAGTGTCTTCCTCAAACTTTACATCTCTTGACACAACAATTTTGTTAGTGGTAGGCTTAGAACACTTGTAACCTCTTTGAGTTGAAGAATAACCCACAAAAAATCACTTCAGAGCCCCAGGGTCTAACTTATCATGATCTGGAGTTGTATGTGAACAAAAAAAATGCACACCCGAATACCTTAAGTGTGACAAGTCAATGGGTCGACTTTTCAAAGTTTAATAAGGGGATTTGAATTCTAACACTCGACTAGGAAGTTGATTAATGAGACATGCAACGGTTCGAACACCTTGAGACCAAAAACATTTGGGAATGTTTTGTGAATCGTAAGTGCACAAATTTTCTCGAGAATAAATCTATTTTTTATCTTTGCCATCCGATTTTGTTGAGGTGTGCTAACATAACTAGTTTGGTGAAGGATGCCATGTGTGCTCAAGTATTGTGACATGGTGCTAGACATGTATTTGATGCCATTATCCAATCTTAGTATTTGAATTTTGGAATCAAATTTAGTGATGATATGATTGTGAAAGTCTTTAAACATGTTAACAACTTCACTTTTAAACTTCAATAGATATAACCAAGTGGTTCTCGTGAGATCGTCAACAAATGTCACAAAATATTTATAGCCATCAAAAGATTCAAGGATAGGACTCCAAACATCTAAGTGAACAATTTCAAAAGGCTTACTAGCTCTAGATAAAGAGGGATTAAAAGGTAATCTAGCGAATTTGAAAAATGACACGTCTCACACTTAATATGTGTTTGACACAAACTAGGAAACAACTTAGGCTCGGATGGGTGAGCTAGACGTTGATGCCACAAGTGTGGGTCTTGAGGTTGACTTGAACTAACTTGTAGTCCTCGTAATGGTGGGAAAACCTTTGACAAGTAGAGATGCCATTTAGAAAGAAAGAAAGTAAAAAAATAAAAATAAATAAAAAAACACCTTCAGCAATCGTCTTCTTGGTGTATATGTCCTGTAAGATCACATTATAGGTGAGAAAATTGCAAGACAATTTAATGTCTTGGTGATTTTTCCTACGAACGTGAGTTAAAATGGGAATGAAGCTACATAAAGTGCTGTGGACTCAACTTGTTTGGTGATTAAATGAATTTTCCCACTACCCATGACTAATACTGCTTTTGCATTGGCAACTGACACTTGGGATGGCATGTTTTTAAAATCACTCTAGTTTTGAATTTGATTTGTCATGTGATCGGTGGCATAAGAATCTATGATCCAACAATCATGTATAAGGCTGGTACTCATTGCAGTTGAGAAGGCTTTGAGAATACCTAGAGTATCTTCATGTGTAACTCCCCCAGCTAGGAATCCAGCCAATTTGCCAAGTAAGGCAGTGCTTCTCAACTCCAACTCTTGTCGCTCCTTCACATTCACCATTCCCTTTTTTCCTTGAAAGGTATGCAGCGAATTCATTAAACAACATAGCTGGATTTGAAGTGAAATCCAACAAACTGTCAGTTGAAGTGGAGGCTACATTTGCTGCATAGTTGGCCCCATATGGTGAGTTTTGAACAGTCTTGAATGCTCCCTTACTATCCTATGCAAGACCCTTTGGTGCCTGGATGCACATCTAAGACCCAAGTTTGGCCTCTGATGAGCTCGCGGCCAGACGGTGTAAGGAATTTTGTTTTAGATTTGAATCGAGATGCATTGGTTGATACAAAGAAGAGAGCGCCGGCATATGTGATGGAGAAAACTAAGAGGCTTTTAAGGAGTCTCATTGTGGGAGCTAAGCAACACTAGATTTAATATATTGGTTTTTGGTGTGGTGGTGAATTTTAAATCCTGAGGAGGTTCATGAGGTTATATTTTGTTGTACATTCAACTTACACATGGTCACCAAATGGCACCATTTTCTAAGCTTGTTAATTTCCACCTATGGCAATAGGAGGACCGATATTTCTTCTAGCCACTCTTTTCCACAAGATAAACTGAGACAGACTTTTCGACTAAATGGTAAAAACATTGAGGGTTGAATTAAATTGCCCGCACTGATTTAGAAAACCTAAATGTTGACTGAGAGGGCAGAAGTGAAGTTCTGAGCATCAGACTTGTAACATCTGTCATTGGATTTTTGTGTGGAAATCTTTATATTAGTGATAATAATTAAGGTTCTTATTCCACCTTCACAACCAAACAAGGATAGGTAATTTCTTTATTCCATTTTTATTCATTGAAGTAGTTTTTTGTTTTGATTTAATTAATAGGAACAAGGCATAACTGAAATTTTGTCAAATGACATGACCAAGTGAGTTTTCTTAAACAACAGTGTGGATTCAACAAAATTGATGTCAAATTGCTTGTTTTCAATCAGTTGAATACAAATGTTTAAGTTATTAGACTGTATGATAGCGTATACAAATTAAAAAAAAATGATGCAAATAAAAGAAAAATTATGCTCTAACATGCCCGCAGGCAATGACTTAGAATCGAATGAATATGTTGAAAACATTGAAACCTAAACTAGATTGCTTATATATGTTTCATTTTGAAACCCTAGACTTTCATCGTCTGTCAAACCACATTCCAACCTTTTCATCTCCAACTTCTTGTTTAAGTTTAAGTTTTGCTTTTTTTCGCTTAAAATATTTTCGTAACCAACTCTCCACAAAGCGTGTTTTCTTAAGTAATTTTTAATTTAGGTTGTCAATTTTCATATTAAATAAGAACATTAATTTGTCGGAATGACTTGAACTTGCAAACCACTCTGCACATACTACGAATTGAACTTGCCGATTCTAGCAACAACTAATTAAGTATACATACGCTTGCAATTAATCAAAAAGATAGTATACCTAGCTAATCACTGATTCGCTAAGCATGAATTGTTCTAGAACGCATGCAGTTGATTCAAACTATAAGATGAACGATGAACGATGAACTTATACTTGAATCGCTTATATAAACACATCTGTTTTTTTATTTTATTTTTTTATATGTTTTCAAGATGAGTAGTGGTTCAAATCATGACTTGCTGAGATATATATCCTCCATTGGAGTTTATTGGTTAAAAATTTTTGTAGCTATAGTCGCTTAGATGATTAATTATTAAACGTCTACTTTTCCACTTAACTATTATAAAAGGAAAGTATGTAAAAATATAATTAACAATATTTTATGAAGCTATTGGTTGCTTATTAACCTGTTACGAGTGCTTTTTGTTACATAATGCACACCAATACATGTACTGACAAAGCCGTAATTTTTTAAAGCAAAACGATTGCTTTATATTGATGATTAAGCAACACAATACAAAATTGCCCGGATGGTATCCGGTAGCTGGCCAACCGATGTGCCACGACATTATTGCATCACAAACCTATTGTTCGTATACTTTATTATAGTAAAAACTAGTAGCGAAGGAAACATGTATATGCTTCTGCTCGGGCAAGAACTCTGGCTGGCAAGCTTTCCTGGCTTCCTGGCTTGAGCACACAGCTCACTGAGGAGTTGGCACTTTGGTTGTTTGTCGGGCTCATGCTTGTTAAGAGGTTGCAAGAGGAGAGTATAGTTAGTTTTGAGAGGTGCCTTTGTGGGGCCTTAGGTGTAGGCCTTGAGGCTCACAGTCAAAACTAACAGAGTGTGAAGGCGTGTCACTGCCATCTCTGTATGGCGCAGATAAAACAAGTATATTTAAGCCGATTACTTGTGCCCCCAAGTTTATTCTGACTTCTTGTTATCAAGGGATTGTCGTAGATAGGTTAAGTCTACATTAAGCTCTTTTGTATGCCTTGAAGTCAAGGACTTTGTTTAACTTGTATGTTTTATGACAGTCGGAGTCCAGATCTGATTAAGTCATTAGTTCTAACTCACTTTTGATCTTCTTATGATAATGAAACCACTTAAAAAACCAGATTTGAGAAATGATAGAGCCTTGGGTTGTTTAAAGACTGGAAATTGCTTGAATATATGTTGGGGAATACATCATAGCGCTAGATCTATTATTTAAATAGCAAAACAAAGAGAGTCGAGCAAGATTTAACCAAGTTGGGCAAGGTTGAGCCTCTTGTAGCCACTTCTCTGTATGTTTGCAATATTTATGCGTACTGGGAAATGGAAATATAAGCAGGAAATACAAGCAAGGTTGGTTTCCTAAAGGGAATTGATACTACCAAACTAAAGGAAAGTAGCAAAGCTTTAAACTAGACAAATGATGACTTTTGTGGGGATAGATCCTGAAAAAGACTCAGGTTGGGGCTTACTACAGCTTCTTAGATGCAAATCTGGCTTAAGAGCAGAGTTTGTATGTTTGTTTGTTTGATTGGTTGAGTGTCCTTGTCTCTGGGCCTTCTTTCTCCTTTTATAGGCGAACTGGCCCGACTGTATCGTGGCTTTGCTCTTTGACCGAAAGCAATTTGAGGGATAGTGCTCTTTTAGTAATTTACGGATCTTGCCACTTCAGAAAGTACTTTTGGGTTGAAAGTTGGTGGATCTCAATTAATTGTCACTTCCATGTAAGCAACTAGCCCTTGCATTAATGAGGAGTCATCACTTTATCTTCGAACTGGACCTCTGATCTTGGTATTAGGCTTCTAGCAGGACCATGTCTCTTGGGCTCTTTTTGAGCTTATCTCCCTTTAGACCCAAAGTTCAAATATTAACCCAAACAGCTTCAATCACGGGTCGAAGACTGTTCGAATTTTGAGCCTCATTTTGTCCCACATTGGGGAACTCAAGTTCTTTGAAGGTCTTTATATTAGGTTAGTCACCTTTATTCTTCTGGCTGCTGGAAGTTTCTCTATTCCAATCTCCCTCTTCTTTGGCTAAGTTCTCCCTTTCTTGTTTTCTCTCTCTCCCATACACCAACAGTCTTTTTATCAAGAACCTGACTGCAACTACTTGGTCCTTCTTTTTTTGTTTTGACATTAATGGTGTTGGGGTTTTGGGACAATATGGGGCCGATCCCACTCCTCCCTTATAAGAGACAACCCTTGTTCTAGGAGCTTTTGGACCGTCACCTTAGTCGGGCGACCGTTCTTATTAGCTCCTGAACATTGAAATATCCCGACATTGGGATTGTAGAAGTTGGCTTCAGAGGCGTTGGTAGTAGGTAGGAATTGGCG
>JAOTRO020134000.1:0-13193 GCA_028566515.2 Pyracantha coccinea | reverse complement strand
CATATAATAGTTTAACACAATAAGTATTCCAAAAGCTATTACATCAAATGAGTGGCTTTGTGGGCATACTTCCAACAATCTACTGGGAAAAGGACTCTGGTAGTTGAAACAAAGCATGGAATGAGCTACATAAATGAAGTATTACTTGTTCCAGGTCTGAATGAAAACTTGTTAAATGTAGGACAAATGATAGAGCATGGATATTATGTTCCATTTGGAGGAAATATGGCTGTGATTTTTTATGACAGTAATCTTGAAAATGTTGTAGAAAGAGTTGTGATGACAAGTAATAGATGCTTTCCTCTAGCTTTGGAATCCATAAACCCAGTGGCTAGAAAAAGCTTCAATTGAAGAGGCCTCATGGAAGTGGCAAAGAAGGCCAGGACACCTGAATTTTGAAAGTATGAAAATGATGCAGAAAAAGGGTTTGGTACTTGGTTTACCTGAATTCCTAGACAAGAAAGAAGTATGTGAGAGCTGCATTTCAAGGAAGCAACTTAAAGAGCCTTTTGACAAAGAAAAAGCATGGAGGGCAAGTCAACCACTATAACTAATACACACAGATGTATGTGGACTAATGATAAATGAATATGTTGGTGGAAACAAATACATCAACACATTTATTGATGATTTTTCAAGAATGTGTTGGGTCTATTTTCTCAGGAACAAGTCTGATGTCTTTAATGTATGCAAGAAATTCAAGGCTTTGCGGAACTGCAAAGTGGTTTCAAATAAAAAAAGCTCAGAAGTGACAGAGGGAGGGTGAATATACCTCACATGAGTTCCTAGACTTCTGTACAAACATGGGAATGGAAAGGCAACTGACTGTTGCATGTTCCCCTCAACAAAATGGGATTGCTAAGAGGAGAAATAAAACCATTTGTGAAATGGGAAAGTCCATGATGCTAGAAAAGAAGATTCCAGTAAAATTTTGTGCAGAAGCAGTGAGTACTACAATATACCTCCAGAACAGATGCGATACAACCACATTGATGGACAAAACACCTTTGAAGCCTTCACAAGAAGAAAATCTGGTATAAAATACCTAACAGTGTTTGGGTGCATATGTTACACATTTGTCCCATCTCAGTTGAGGCAGAAATTTGATCAAAAGTCTAGAAAATGGATCTTTATGTGACATGGCAACTGTGAAAAGGGCTATAGAGTCTATGACTTGTTGTCCAACAGAATTGTTCTATCTAGAAATGATGTGTTCACTGAAGACAAGCATGGAACTGGGAGAGTAATCAAATTGAGACCATCTCAATACCTCTAAACATAGAAACTGAAAATGCAGAAGGTGAATCTCAAGAAGAATCATAAGAAATAACTCATTTTGATGCTGCTCAACACACTCAAGCAAGCTCAAGTCATTCTAGCACATCGGTGAGTGATGCAGGAACTCAAAGTCAAAACTCAACTCCAAGCTCAACACCTATGAAGCTAAGAAGTTTGGAAGATATATATGCAAGGTGTCACATTTGTATAATTGAAACAAAGAATTATCATGAAGCAGAGGACAAGGCTTGGCAAGATGTAATGAATGCTGAGATTGAAATGATTGAGAAGAATGCTACATGGGAGCTAGTAGAAAGACCTGCAAACAAGCCTGACATTGGAGTAAAATGGGTATTCAAAAACCAAGTCGAATTTAGATGGAACTCTGCAAAGGCACAAAGCTATACTTGTGGCAAAAGGGTATGCACAGAAACCTGGAATTGACTATAATGAAACCTTTACCCCAATGGCAAGGTTGGATATGATTAGAACCCTCATTGCACTTGCAGCTCAAAAGGGTTAGAAGTTGTTCCAGTTAGATGTTAAGCCGGCTTTCCTAAATGGAATGCTTGAGGAGGAGGTTTACACTGAACAACCTAGAGGTTTTGAAGTGAGAAATGCCAGCCACAAAGTCTACAAACTGAAGAATGCCTTATATGGTCTAAAGCAGGCATTTAAAGCCTGGTATAGAAAGATTGACACTTATCTCATTGGTTGTAATTTCAAAAGAAGTGTCAGTGAAGCCACTTTATACACCAGAATTGATGAAGAAGGAAAAATGATCATAGTTTGTATCCATGTTGATGATATTGTCTATACAGGCAGTAGTGATGTGTTACTCAGTGAGTTCAAGAAGGAAATGATGCAGAGATATGAGATGTTAGACTTGGGACTTCTTCAACATTTCTTGGGAATAGGGGTACTACAATATGATAAAGGGTGTTTATTTATCAAAGCAAGTATGCAAAGTCTCTTCTTGTCAAGTTTAGACTTGAAGATTGCAAGCTTGTGTTAATTCCTTTGCCTACTGGGGAAAAGCTAAAAAAGGGTGATGGGAGTGAGCTAGTTGATGAAGCTTTATATATAGAAGGATAGTTGGCAGCCTACTATACTTGTTAGCAACCAGGCCTGATATAATGTTTGTTGCAGGTTTGCTATCTAGATTCATGAATGCTCCCACAAAGAAACTCATGGGAGTAGCCAAAAAAGTCCTAAGATACATTCAAGGCACTCTAAATTATGCAATTGAATCTGCAAGAGACAAAAATGCTATCCTAATTGGATTATGTGACTCAGATTGGGCTGGAAGTGAAGATGACACTAAGAGTACATCAAGGTATGCATTCAGTTTTAGAAGTGGAGTATTTTCATGGGCCGTTGTGTTTATCAACTGCTAAAGCTGAGTATGTCTCAGAAGCAGAAGCAACAGCTCAAGCCATTTGGCTGAGATTTGTCCTAGATGATTTTGGTGAGATGCAAACTGATGCACTCCATTATTTCTTAACAATATGTCTGCAATATCCATGGTCAAGAACCCTGTGTTTCATAAATAAATAAAAATAAAAAAAAACAAGGCATATCAATAGGAAATAGCTCTTCATAAGGAAAGCACTGCAAGAAGGATCAATTGATGTGAAGTATTGCAAAAGTGAAGAACAGATTGCAAACATATTTACAAAGGCCTTGCCAAAAGAAAGATTCAATTATTTGAGGTTGAAACTTGGAGTAAAGCCAGTACGCAGCTTAGGAGAGGCTGTTGAGATTTAAGCTACATACTAGCTTGAAATCAACCTTGCAGCTGACTATCCTGCAAGTGAAATTGAAGAGAATGTTGAAATCGAAGGCAGTGATGAACTTTCTATTTTTAGAAATAGCCGTTAGAGCTAAATTTGCAATGGCTAGTTTTCCTTTCTATCTTTAGTAGGTAGCACAACTGTTATTCTTATCCTTTTGGATTGTACTGTGTCTTTCGATCCCCTCCCAAGTGGAAGGATCGTAGCCTCTGATGGCCTAAATGGCTAGAGATGAGTCCTTGCTCCCTGAAATGTAGGATCTGAGCATTTGACTATCTTAGGGTTATAACCTTGTAGTGTTGTTCTTCGATTTCAATTAAGCAATATGAGCAGAATTCTCCCCTCTCTGTGTTCATCAATCTTTCACCACTTTTCTGTCACAAAATTTTGATCTTTATCTGTTAATCAACCTACAAACAACATGCCTAGTACCATTTCAACAGGTTATGCCAAAACTGGGAGATATGGACTGGGCTCGCAGTTTGTTTGACGAGGTGACTGATATAAATGTGGTGTCTTGGACTAGTATGATTTCTGGTTACTGCCAATCACGGTCACGTACATTGCACTGGATCACTCTTTGATGCCATGCCTGAGAAGAATCTTATTTCATGAAATGTGATGATTGGAGGTTATAGTCAAAACAACCAACCCCATGAAGCCTTTAAGTTATTTCAGAAAATGCGGTCAACTACATTGCTCGAACTGTATGGCGTGATTGTTGTGAGATTCCTTCCAGCTATTGCAGATTTGTGCGCCTTGGATTTAGACCGTTGGGTTGACAACATTGTTGGGAGGACGAAGCTTAATAAGTTAACTAACATTGGCACTGCGCTTGTTGATATGTATGCAAAATTTGGCGAAATTACAATAGCTAAGAGACTTTGATGAGATGCCTGAAAAAGGAACATACCTGGAATGCTTTGATAAATGGGTCTGCAGTCAATGGCCATGGCAGGAGGCACTGGAGGTTTTTTTGGAGACGCAGAACTAAAACTTTATGCCAAATTATGTTACATTAATCGGGGTTTTGTCCACTTTTAACAACTGTGGCGAGCTAGAGGAAGGGAGAAGGTGGTTTAAAGCAATAGAGGGCTTTGGGATTATCCCACAGATTGAGCATTATTGTTGTATGGAAGATCTTTTGGGAAGGGCGGGATGCTTGGAGGAAGTTGAGAAATAGATCGAGAGCATGCCTTATGATGCTAATGGAATAATTTTGCCTTTTTTTCCTTTTGCTTGCGGCCATTATGGGATGTCACGAAAGCCAACGAAGTTTTCATAAAGAACGTGGTCAAACTGGAGCCATGGAATGATGGAAACTATGTAATGCTAAAAAATTTGTAAGCCAGAAAGAGAAGGTGGGAGTGATGCTGCGGAAACTAAGAGGTTGATGAGGAAGAATCAAGCAAATAATTAAGGAGACTGGTTGTAGTGTCATAGAGGTTGATGGTAGAATCGAGGAGTTTGCGGCTTGGCAGGGTGCTTAAGCACTCAGAAGCTATGCCCTTAACATTGCTGCAGAGTTGGAAGCATATGATGGACGAAGGTTTATATAGGGTGAATTGCTATGAGTATGGAGAAAAGAACACCCATATACTAATACCACTACCAACTAGTGCCATGCCAGTGCTCTTCTTTCATCGTCTTAGTTTGATAATTTCAGAAAGACTTTCAGAGTAACCTGAAGAACTTTTCTAATGGCAATTGGGAAAGATGTTTGTTTACCGGGGGCTTTTGCAACTTGGAGACTTCAGATTGTTAACAATCATTCAGCACAGAAAAATTCTTAACATTTGTAGACTGAGATCATTCCCTTCTTACTGTACAGTTACTATGGCGTAGAGTAGATCTATCATGTATACAGGGAGGTTGTGTATGTCAACTTATACAGTAAAACATACAAGTGAGAGCAGAGGCTTCCATATTGTTTTTGTAAGCTCGTTGATCAAACCGCTCGCTTATTAAGCAAGAAAGAAGGAATATTATTGGCAACTGCAAGATAACTTTGAAGGCGTAGGAGAATATCCCATTTTCTCGGTGCAAGTAAGGACCTGGAGATTGGATCTAGCCGTAAGAAGAATGTTTGGTTAATAAATAACAAACATCTTGGTCTTCAGCCCCTTCAGTCTCTACGAACGCCCCCATCAGTGCAATGGGATGGAAGTAGGTCTAAAAATGGATCTTAGAGTGTCTAGGGTTGGGCCAGAAGGGTCTCAACGCCTTCCTTTATACTCTCTCTCTCTCTCTCTCTCTCTCTCTCTCGTAATACATATACATATATACATATACACACATTGTTTTTGGACCTGCCGGTACAAGGTTTCTAAAGAATGGGACTTTCTATGAGTTTCATGGGATTGGGGGAGGGTGGTTCATTTTCATATTCATGTTATATAGTTTGCATCCAGAGTTTTAGTTTCGTGTTTGTTCTCTCACAAACTTTGTTTTCACTTCTCAAACTCTTGTTGCATTAGTTTTTTCGTTCTTTTGTTGATAATATGTTGAATAGTATTCTATAACTCTTCTAATGATTTTGAGTTGTGTTATAGGGCTACTGATAGGATTTTTACCACCTACAAAAGTAGGGATAAAAACACTTAAAAATACTTGCAAGAGTACAAGGTACTTGTATAAACGACTCAAGCAATGTCGTTTTCTACCAAGATTGAATAAATAATTTTGTATTTAAACTAATTCTCAATTAATTACTTGAAACAAGATTTTGAAAAAGGTTGATTTTGAGATTTAAAATATTAAAAACGAATTTAAAATAGACACAATTAAATAAATCAACTAGAAAACAATTTAAAGAAACACTAGAGTTCCGCCGTCACCTTAACAATCCTACGTAGTTCTTTCAATTACTTATGAATTACCATGCATATTTCGAAGGTTAGGTTTTCCTAATATATGTCCTACTTGGAACCTTCAACATAGAATGTATATCTAACATGCAACCCATCCGGACGTTCGAATCAAATATGAACATGAAAGACTCATTACGTTTTATGAAAACCCTTTGAAAAACCATGCAACCCTTAAGACGTGGTGTTCATCCTAAGTGAAATTACAATTATTAACCACACGAAGCCATCACCAATTTCAGGGAACCTTCCAACCAAAATTGCATCAAATTGTTTTTCTAAATATCCTGATGGTGGCCAATCATCAAGACAATTAGATAGTTTCAACATGGTGATTAATAATTCAAAACTTGCATGCATAATATCATAAGCAAATTAAAAAGAAACTACATATTCTTGCTAAGGCTCGTGGCCTCGCCTTAGCAAACGAAACTAGCTACTAACAATCATAAAACAAAATATTATTAAAAACATAGATTGAAAACACCTTTAAAATAAACTTGAATCTTCCAAAGTAGTGCGTGCGTTCTCCCCCTCTTTTACCCTAATGGCTAAAAAGCCTTATTTATACTACTACAAAATAAAATCCTTTTTAGAATAGGTCTTCTAAAAACTAGAAAATATAATAGAATAAGATAACTAGGAAATAAAAGGTTTCCTATTCTAACTGAAATTCGAACTTCTTAGAAAATCAGACTTTTGAAAGACCAAATCAACTCCAATTTGATCCCAAAAGGTCTATTTTTAAAGCTTGGGAGGTCCCTAACAAATCCCTAGAAAGAATCTTCCTCAAAATATGCCATCTTGACCTCGAAAATACCCAAAACGTCTAGAAACGTCAATCTGGGAAAGCTGTGTGCTGGGCTTTTATTTCTTTGCCACGGTCAAACGGCTAAGTAGAAAAATCTGAAACTTTTATACAATAAAGACTCACGAACCTCCTCCAATTAGAATCACTCTGAAATTCGTGTGTTTGATCACTTTTTGCTTCAGAGGAAGTTGAATGTCGAAATATAATTTGAAGTATCAAAATTCACACAAAATAACCAATAAATTAATACTAAGATTACGGTAAAATATATAATCAAATATTGACTCATCAAGGTTCTACCATAAAATCAATTGGTAATACAAGGAGTAGCTCAACCTCTTATAAGCCCATGCAAGGTCCTTTTTTCCATCATTATGGGAATCGTTCTCAATAGGCTCCATCATGGCCATGGACATTGATGACTCGACCCACTCGAGGCATTCTGCGAGGGCGTCATGGGTGAAAGCAAGCTGACTGATGCCGATTTCTTCACCTCCTTCGAGGACAATTTCTTTGGCAATGACATCAACTAAACCAACAAGCCAGGTCATCTTCTTCTCTATTATTTTGAAAATGGAATTTGCAAATGGTTGGATGGTTACTTTGAAAAAAGGATATATATATATATATATATATGGATTTTAGTATGTGTTTTTGCAATCTATGATTTTTCTGTGAATGATTGATGAGCTTTCTCTGTGATTTGCTTATAAATTAGTCTAAATCTGATAGTAATTGGTTGCTTATTAGCTTTTATCATGCTGATAGCTCGAATCTCTAGAGCAGATTTATGTCTTGATGTCTTATACACACCCACGTACTATTTGGTAGATGAGTGCAATACAATGTGATTCTCTCATAAATACCCATGTACTCTTTTGGCGAGGAAGAGTTTTGAGAGTAGCTGGAGATGATGTGTTTGAAATTCCTCTTTTTTATAGAATTGTAAGTAATGAGCTGATTAGTAAATAAGAAGCTTTGAATGGTACTTGTGTATGCACTTAGTCTTTTAGAATGATCAGTGTGAGGCTCCAATATGTAAGGCTAAAATAGCCATGTGTAGTGATCCTAGAAATTAGCTAGATGTGTGGCTGAGATAAATGTGTTGTGTGTGGATCCAGCTAAGGCAAAACGGTCATGAAATGCATGTGTGTGTACTCAATTTTCCATTAACAGAAATATATTCCTCTCTGCAACTTCTAAGAGAATAGAAGAAGAACATTCATTCTTTTTGTATTCTTCAATCTTCTCTCTACCTCCATATCGCATAACCCAGATAAATCAAGAACACTAACATAAATTTGCTTCGTCTAGTTTTATTTAATTGCAGTCTATATTTTTCTCAAAAAAAAAAAAAATATTGCAGCATATATTATCTTCATTTTCTTATCTGTCATAATGAATATTCGAACTCATGTCTCGAGTGTATGAGTAAAACTTATGTAATACAGAAGCTATATGAATTACCCAAAAGTTCCCATGACTCGTGTTGAGACGTGGGTATAATTGTCAGAAGACAGCTTAGCCAACCCAAAATCAGCAACCTAAAAGAAAAGAAAAAAAAAAAGAACAGATTAAAAGGATATTTAAAATGATTGAATGATATGCAAATTATAAACATCTCAGCGACTATACCATGGCTTCGAAGTTGTTATCAATGAGAATGTTAGCAGATTTGATATCACGATGGATGATTTTTGGGTGGCCTGGATGCAATTTATTTCCAATGAATTAGTAATGATAAAATTTTTAAGTGTGAAAAGATAAATAGGGGAAATAAATAGATATAGCGGCTGCGACTTTCTTACAATCTTCGTGAAGGTATGCAAGCCCTTTGGCAGACCCAACTGCAATCCGAAGCCTAGTTGGCCAATCCATAGGTGGAAGACCCTTTCCTGCAACCCAAAATTTAAACAATAGCGAGACAAAACTTGATGATTACTTTGTTGACCGGCTCTCTCTTTTTACGTTTTATTAAGAGAGAGATGATCAACAAGAATGTTTGAGATAGTGTCGGTCCATATTTTTATTGTTAATGACGTGTTGTCATTTGTTGACATTTTGTGATATCAATAGAATATCGACAATGTATCAAATACTCATGTGACAGAGGAGAATATGTTAAGTGCATACACAACTCACCGTGCAAGTGATATTCCATGGTTTTGTTGGGAACAAATTCATAGACAAGCATTCTCTGCCCACCAGCAATACAATATCCAACCAGTGACACAAGATGCCGATGATGGACTCGACTAATGATCTCCACCTCTGCCGCGAATTCTCGTTCTCCTTGCCCACTGCCCGACTTGAGACTTTTCACTGCAACTACTTTTCCACTGGGCAAAACACCTTTGTGCACATACCCGAAACCGCCCTGACCCAACAAATTGGCCTCATTAAACCCATTAGTGGCGGCCGCTAGCTCATCATAAGTGAAGGTGCTCTTGTTGAACCCAAGTGACATTGTTGGTGAGAGGGCTGGCAATGGGGGTCCCCGAGCTGCTGAATAATTGGTGGTCACTTCACCGCTCAGTGGCATTTGAGGCGGTGGTGAAGGCCAAGGACCACCACCACCACCACCAGGCGGTTGGTTGTTTAGCCGCATCACATTGTCTCCTTGTGGATTATTTATATCGTGCCAATTTTGTTGTTGTGTGTTGTAATAGCCACCACCAGCTGCGGACATATAAAGTTGTTTTCAGTTTTTGTATGAACAAGTCGATAAGTCTATTGCATGCTCTACGATATGTAGTTCAACTAATCCAATCGTTTTCCATATATGTCTAAGCTCTTTGATTTGGAAACGACATAAACATGGTTTCAATTTTATAGAATAATGAGGTTAAAACACATCAAACAAATTTAAAACAATCCTAAAATAATCAGATTTTTAGATCATGGTCATATCATGTGGTCAACTAATGTGCTATGAAAATAAGGTACTTCTAGCAGTAGCGAGAGAATGAATGCTGCTAGTGCAAAAAAGGAGAAAAAAAAAAACAAATTAATGAATGTTGTGCATGGATATTTAATGCATATGGGTGATGAATAAGGTCCTCCTACTCTTTTATGGAAAGTAATTATTTAGCGTTAGGGTTTGGCACCTTTAGCAGGATCTCCATAGTACTGCATATCACGGCGCTTTCTTCTCTTCTTCCTGATGCAAACCACACAAACAACGAGCAAGACAATTATAATTACCGCCGCCCCAATCGCAACTCCCGCTATCCTACCTCTATATGATGATGATGTGCCGTCATCATCAGAACTATCTTTTGATGAGGAACTACTACCACGTGATGGCGTGAGTGCACCAGAGGGAGAAGTCCGAGAACGCCCTGGAGGAGGAGGCGCTCTGAAAGTCTCACCTCCAGTATCTGCCTCTGGTGTCTTCTGTGCCGGCGGTGCCTTTCCAGGTGGTTCCCTAACATGAGGTGGAGATGGGGTCGCCTGCTGTGGTGCAGGTGGAGACTGGGACTCCTTCTTG
Source organism: Pyracantha coccinea (assembly GCA_028566515.2). Taxonomy (NCBI): domain Eukaryota; kingdom Viridiplantae; phylum Streptophyta; class Magnoliopsida; order Rosales; family Rosaceae; genus Pyracantha; species Pyracantha coccinea. Next base: position 2,954 of record JAOTRO020134000.1, on the reverse strand, counting down.
GGTGGAGGTGGCGATGATGATGAAGATGAGTCCTTGGGAGGTGGCGATGATGGTGTAGACGAGTCCTTTGGAGGCGGTGGTGAAGATGGCGGCGGCGAGGACGGTGGTGGTGGTGATGATGGCGGCGGCGAGGAGGGTGGTGGCTCTGAAGATGACTCCTTTGGGGATTCCTTTGGAGATGGACCAGATGGTGATGATTTGGACGAGTCCGGTGCAGGTGGTGAAGAGGATGAGGAGTCCGGGGACGGAGCATTGTCAGAAGACATTATTCGTCTCTTGATCAACCTCCGGCCTAGGACTACTTTCCCAAAGATATGTATGTTGTGGTGGCCGGAAACTTCACCTCTCCCGCAACTGCTCGTCGCAGTGGTTGAAGACCCCTAAACCATTATCAAATTAAACAATATTTGAAAGAAACAACATTAGGGTTTTATAAGATCAACGTATATACCTCACGACGCATGCAACCATGTAGACGCATGTAATAGAAGAAGAGAGAAATTGCAAATGTGTAACGTTAAAAAAATGTACATGTACATGTGCTACCAAGTAGAGATAACAACATTACTATTGATCTCCCTCCAGGATTTAGATCCTATGATCTAATATGTACGTACTTTTTACGTTTAATTAGATTAAAAAAGAATTTTTCGAAATTTCGAAATCGGATATTATTGGAGAAAAGATGCATAAGATCCGTCTGGAAATTAAGGGGGGAAAAACAAAATAAGGTGGTACCTGGTGATCAATGAAAGAAGGTAGGAGAGGGTTCTCAAAGGAAAGAGAAACAAGGTATGATTGCCATGGCATTATGGCCTCCTACAAAGGAGGGACCAACCCCTTAGCTCTCTCTCTAAAACTATCTTTCTGTGTTGGCCAGCCCTAACTTAGCATTCTGTTTGTTATTTCTTTTACCAGTTCTTCTCTCCCACTTTGGCACCTCGCTGTAATCCCCCACATTTTTATTTTCTTTACATTCTTGCCTCACAGCCAACAAATATTGCCTTCAAATTTAGACATCTCCTCCACCTTGGGCGCTTCTCTTCACACTTGTTATAACTCACATCAACCAACTTAATAACATAAAATGGTACCTAGAATAGTAACTTGTAGGTACTGTGTCTGTATAGGGCATACATCCATTATTTTGTACCTGCTCACCACCTCAATCATCCCCTCGTACACCACGGTAAAAATTCGGTTCTTGCACTTACGCGTTATTTTCTACTTATAAGACAAATGGGTTTATTTTGTATTCGTCGAGCATTTTTCCATCCCACTAGAAGGGAAAGAAAAAAACTATAAGCATGATGATGATGGAAAAATGTTCAACGGAGACAAAATTGGAAAATGTGATTCATTCTAATGTATGTCGACTAAAACAATTTTCCACAATTTTTTTGTTTCTGATATGAATCTTGGCTGTGGTTGTACTTTGAGAATTAAAAGAGACAAGAAACACTGCAAATTGTTTCAATTTTATGATTAAGAAATGAAAAGATTCAGCATTCAAGGGACCTCTGACTAAAAAGAGAGGAGAAATTCGACATTCAACATTCAAAATGGTGATCCCACAGTCCACGATTGTCAAATGATGTTTCCATGATCTCTGCATATCATACCGACAGCCAAAACCCCCTGAACAAATATTATGACTTGTGGTCCAAGAAACTGAACATTATAACCTGTGGTTCAAGAAACTAAACATTATGACCTTGAACAAGTTTCAACTAAGAACTTCTAAACGAGTTTGAAAACAAGTTCGAAGTTGAACTTGCAAAAAATCATCAAATCGTAAAATAAAAAACCCAATCTGGGAGAGTGGGAGGTGGGAAAACAAAGAACAAAAAACAACTAATTCACAGCACCACGACCGCTCTTCAAGGATGTCCAAAGAAGCTCTAGCTAGCTAGCTAGCTTGGCACCAGGATCCACAGAAAGTATGCTGCTCATGTATCAAGGACGAATGTGCACAAGGTTGTTCATGTAAGGAAGATACCTTACATATCCATCATCATCAGTCCCTTCACCACTTCTTAGAATTTCAGCCTTCCCTGTCTTCAGAATATAAGCATACAGTCTCTTTCCAAAATCAAATATCACCACGTCATTGTTCACGCAAGACAATGCCGTCAACTCCTTGTTAAAATTGTTGAAAGTCTCAAGACCAAGAGCAATCATATGCTTCAGACTCATGTCCTGGTCACCATAGATGTCCAGGGTGTATGCATACTCTTCTTTGCGAGTCAAAACGTAACACAGCTCACCATTCATCTCTGTCAATACAAAGTGACAGAATACCATAATGCTAGTCATTCAAATCAAAAGCCAAAGCAGCTCCAGCAGAAGTTTCCCAAATGGCTACACCCTTCAGAAAGAGCCCGTCGCCATTCAACTTCGGAGCATCCAGCTCACAGCATTCTGTGTCAGCAAGTCTCCAAGAGGATGAGTAGATCTCAAAACAGATAAACGGATGGTCAGTTAGAGAGAAGGTGCAAACAAGTTGGAATTGTTATGCAAAATTAAGCACAGAAGGCTCAAAGGCTAGAGCTAGGGGAGGTTCAGGGCCGTGAAAGAAGTTCGACCTGGGAAGCGCTCTCCACTCCATGGTAGCAAGGTTGCAAATGTAGTAGGTGTTCTCTCCATCACAACTTTGGCAGCAAGGCAGACCATTGCAAATGGTTCTGACAGTGACTTGTTCAGGCAAGAAGCTGAGGAAATGACTGGGAACACCATAATCACGGTTAAGAGATACAAAGAAAGACTTGTCGCCAGGGAGTTGACAAAAGAGACCAGAAATGTCCCGGAAATGGTAAGCTTGCTTGTGCATCAGTGCATTAAGAAAGGACTGGTAATCAGGTCATCCCACTCTTTTCTAACTGTTGGTATTCAAAGAGTTTACTAACTCAATACCAAAAATATGTGGGTGATAAGTTTACAAACTCTATCACACC
>JAOTRO020133843.1:0-13197 GCA_028566515.2 Pyracantha coccinea | reverse complement strand
AACAAGAGAATTATTTAAGTTATATATAAAGTACTAGAGTATAGAGATGGATTTAATTGGATTGGATGCTTTTAGGGTTTTCCTTTTTATTGTTTGTTTGTTTTTGGCATGAAAATTTTGATGATTTGAGGAGTAAAGAAAGGAGCTAAAATAGGGTGTGGAATCAAGTACTTATAATCATAGATTTGAAAAACTTATGCACTTGAAAAAGTTAATTCTTCTTTAGAGCTTTTTGTCGATAAGAAAACATCAACCAAAGAGTAGTTGGTGAGGCATATAGCAAAGAAAATCGAACTCACTCCCGCGACTTTGCCTTAAGCAATATATTAATCTCCGGATTGGGCCCCAATTTTAGCTTCATTAGCAAGTGATGATATTAGAGTTTAATTCAGTATGGTATAAGTTCCTAGTCACCATGATCCAATCAAGTTGTGGCATAGTTAAATAATGCACGCCTCTAAGTGTGACAAATCAAGCATGCTAATTAGCTTTCCCGAAAATAAGGCCGGGACCAGGGAAGTAGGGTTCTCAATGAGACACATTGCGCCTTGGTTGGTTGCATCTAATTGAAGGAGAGAAAAATACAAGATAATTAAGCAGTCTTTTTCTTGTACGAGTACAGTTCAACCACAGGTCATGAACTCATCAGTGACCACTAAATGCTACCATATTTATACACACGCACACACATATATAATGGCTTCCGTTGGAAAATGACCTTAAACAGGAACCGGTCAAGTATCATTTCTGCGTGGGTCTTGAACTGATTCCATTAAATTAATAGGATTTTACAAATGAAGTGGGCGGTTTTGGAATTCAATTGGTAACATATGTCAGTTGCCCCATGTTAGGTTCTCTAATTATTCACTGTAATTAATAATATTATGTATTAGGGTACTATGATATATAGATATAGCACTGATTAATATCGAAATAGTTGGTAGCTAATGAAACCAAATGGAATTCTGATAGTTTAATTTAAATATAGAGAATTAATGCATGCCTGTGGTTTTGTGATTGGTTATCCAAACCTTTTCTTGTACAGACAAAAAAGGCATGCATGTTTAATTTGATCCATAGTAATTAATAATCAAATAATTTTTTGGTGTACTTAGTACACAGTTACACGACGTAACTATTCTACTCAAACTGTAACACGTAAATTATTTTTATAATATACTCTAAAATTGAGACAAATCATAATCCTACTATCCAATCTTTATTAAAACATGTAAAATGATACATTACAATTAATTTTTTTTCTTCTCAATATTCATAAAACTTTCTCGTTAATAATCTAATATTTCAATATATTTGTCCATGTTCGGATATTCCGATGACAAACCAATTTTGATTAAACAAGCTTAATGGCTACAAAAAAAATTCATGATCACTGACTCATGATCTCACAGATCCTAGAGAGCTAGCTAGAGAGAGTTGTGCCGACCTTGATTAATATCTAAACAAGTGCAGTCCTGTGCTAAAAACAGATTTGATCTGATATATGCATGCATCTGTGTCAATAAGGTTACACATAAGGTGTGAACTATATGAATTACAAGACTTCCAAATCCAATAGTACACAGATATGATATATATGAGCTTTGTAGGGAGCCATACAGCTAAAATGTTCTCCTTGTCGGCAGCTAACAGTAATATAAATTTAAGGGAGCATATAATATCTATCAACCTCTGTGATGTTCTAATAATAAAGGTTGATTATAATGCAGAAAGCAATAGTCTCTTCACAAATAAAGATAAAACTGTGTACGATAGACAATTTTCTCCGACTCTTCGTTTTGCGAAAGTCTGGTTAATATGGGTTGCCCTTTATAAGGCAGAAAGGAACAAAATAGCATAAGTGCTTCATTCCTTTCCCATATCGTATGTTAGCTTATTAGCTCTAGCTTTCATTTCATGCCCTTTTATGGAGGTAAGAGGTTCAGTCGGAACATGAAAAAGGACGAACAGATTTCCAATGTACAAACTTTAAAGTCCTTCAGTGTTTGCTTTTATCAGTCATGCATGTGCACTACTGTGTATGCTTCACAACCCACCTTTAATACAAACATGTTTAAAGTACTTCAAAATTGACACAACATTTATCTGGTCCCTACTTAGGGTTTTCACATCTAGTAATCTACCCGGCCCCCACAAGAAAAACTTGACTACAAGTTGCTCGGATTATCTCACTTGTGTAGAGATATTTCTCCGAATATGTCAATTGCATGACACTTATGCACTAATACGATATCTTTATATATTTTAGTCTCACATGATCTCAGACGATTCCAATTAATATAAATGTTTATCTACTTAGACAATCATACCGAATATCTTTCATTAGCGCTAGCCAACTAACCCTTTAAGGGTGTGTTTGTTTCACCTTCTTAAGTGGGACTGGACTAGCTAGGATTATTGTATCATGTTTGATATACTTGGGGACTAACTTAAATGAGACTAGCCCGGACTCGTGTGGACTCCGGGCCTCGTTAGGTCGTCCAAATTAGTCCGGCGTTGAACCGTGGGATTGCTAAGAACTCTTTCGCCGTTCCTCATATCTCTGTCTCTCCCTCTCCCTCTCCCTCTCTCTGCTCTCGCACTTGCATCCTTTCCCTCTCTCCTTGCCCCAAACCCATATCACTTCCTCTCCCTCTCTCTCCTCGTCCTGCTAGGTGCTGAGCCGATCTGCACGACCCAACCTCGATGCCGAGCCGATTTGCACGACCCAACCCATATCATGTCCTCTCCCTCTCTTTCCTCGTCCTGCTCGAATCAGAGTGTCGTTGATAAACCCAGATAACGATTTTCGATTTCGATGTCGATTGAAATTGAACTTTTGATTGTTTGTGTTTTGGGAGCTTTATCGATTCAAATGGAGGAGAAAGATGTGGTTGCAAGTAGTGGAATTTGGATGGAGAGCTTTTATCAATTGAAATGAAGGAAAAGCATTGGAATCTATGGAGTTTGGACGGAAAAAGGGAGGGAGAAGAGAGGTTTCAGGCTACAAAAAAAAAAAAAAAAAAAAGAATTTTTTTTATTATCCTACTTTTAATCCGATACTGCATCAAACGCTTCACTAACTTAGTCCTGCTTAGTCTAGTCCAAGCCAATCCAACTTAGTCCCTGAAGCTAGTCCAGTCCGAGATAATCCGGTGCAACAAACGCACCCTAAGTACTTTAGGAACTTTAAAATATTTTGTTTAAGAGCTCTTTTAGTTATTTTAAAGGTATTCACAAACAAGCCAATACACTATTTTTTGTTCAAAAACACTTTAAACAGCAAAATTTTTTTAAAAATATGTGTTTTCTTAATCTAAATTTTTCTTAATGCTAATTATTGTCAAAATTTTTTTGATGGTTTGAAGCTTTTAGTGATTTTAAAAATACATTCAGATAGACTCTTAATTTACTGGTAAATTGAATAAATAAATTGTAACAAAAAAAACTAGGCTTAATTTTGCAATGGTCCTAAACTTGATTCCTAATTTAATTTTTGTTTTGAAGTTTTTCTGTACTTTGATTTAACCATGTATTATATCGTTGGTTCTTTTTACTAACTTTATCTATTTTCCGTTCAATCTCACTCACGTACATGAGTTTCTCACATTTTACGGACAATATTAGCCCATAAATTGACAAACAAATAAGATAATGATTGTATCAAATACATGTAGTATTATAGCTATTATATAAATCTATTAATAAAATCAATGTTACGATCCAAGTCCAAGCCACATACAAATCAACCGTATGGGTATTCACATCATAGAGTAAGTTGATTATTTGTTTCAGTTGGCCTTCGGGTTCGGAGTAACGATTTATAAGGACAGTCAAGGGTATTTGAATTTCAATTTGAGGTGAAATTCTTGAATTTATGAAAAACAAACAATTTCAAAAATGTTTGCTAATGATGTTTTTATTAATTAAGAACGAAAATTGAAGACCTGAAGACGATCACATACCATCGAATTTCACCTTAAGGCTCCGCCAACCCAAAGGGCTTTGTGATGTCATTTCTGTTTCAGACCAATGCCCCTCTCGAGGATCCTCTTTGCGAGAATATCGGAAATTCTTAAATTGTGTTCGTTTATTGTACATTATGCAATCAATTTTCGTCAATTATTGTGTTTGATTTTAAATAAAAATATTTAAAATAATTTTTAACTGAATGATGTACGATGAAAAAACAAGATTCAGATCCTCGTTCTCCCCCACTGTACCCAAAAAACCAATAAATAGATCCGACCGAATATCCAAAATCCAAAAACAGTTACGTAACATCTTCATACATGAACGGTTGGGATCGGTCAAAAGACGGAAAACCACACGTGTCCATCTCCCGTTCGTCCCAGTAGCAGACCGTAGACCCGGAACTCTGTATTGCGAAATCAAAAGACGTCATGAGATAAAAGAAGAACAGAAAGAGAAGCAGAGATAGATATTTGATACAGTTTTTCCGATCGCACGGTCATCGACATTCTCGACCAATTTGAAGAGTCGGAATCGCTGGTCCGGCGAGGGCTGGCTTCGTAGATGCAATCACGGCTCTAATCAAAGCAATCACTAGTGTTAAGATTTCGAGAGGCAACAGAGACTGCATGAGAGCCTTCCCCAATTCGCTGCTTGCATGCCCTTCGTTTCACGGCGGTCGCGGTGCCCTACCCTCCGCCGGCGGGCATCCATCCGATCTCACCTACCTAGCCGGCGGCGGTTGCTTCTGAAAACGACTACCGCCTGTGTTTCCCCTTCTGCGTTTTGAGTGTACTTCGTTTTTAATCAAGCAGTAATCAATGGTTACGGTTAAGCAGCTTCAAGATGGTAACTTTATGTCGCAATGCTCTCCATTTTCTCTGCAAGGTTCGTGATTTTTCTTGCTTTTGATTTGATGGGTTTGAATATTTCTGATTGAATTTGATTGGGTTTTATCTGCATTTTATTTATGTTTCTTGTTACATGTGTATTGTTCATGTTGTTTTTCAATCGCTTTAAATATTCAGAAGGACTTCAGATTTTGTTGCTTTTGTCTTTCCCATGGATTTTTTCGAGTGTTGAAGAATGAATTTTCACAGGTATAAAAATCCCCTTGTACCGTTTTAGTAGCAATTCGATACTGGATAATGGTTGTGTTGGACGCATTTCGTGTTTGCTCGAAGAAGGAGAAGAAGAAGGAGATGAACAGAGTGTATTGGATTCTATTCTTCTTGCGCAAGTACGGTTCATTACAAACTATAAGTTATAACCTTGATAGTTTTAGACTTTTGTCCTTGGTTTATGAGTTTTTTTCCCAATTTGGCAGTGGGAAGATCGAATGTGGAAAGGTCTGTTCAGATACGATGTGACAACATCTGAAATCAAGGTCTTTGTTATCCTATAGCCTGGTGATTCTTGTAATATTGATGATTTAAGTAAAGGAACTTATAGTTGGAGATGGTCCACGGCTTGTGCAGGTCATCGGTGGCAGGAAGAAGTTCATTGCTCAGTTTAACGAAAGATGGAGTAGGGATTTTATTCCGAGGATGGGCAAGAACAAGAATTTCTGCCAAGAAGATGTGTTCAAGTTTAGTTGGATGGAACGGCAGGAGGAATTACTCTTTTGTGTTTCAAGTGGTGAAAAGTCGAACCCTGAGCTTGTTCTTTCAGCTGCTGTGCCTGATTGTGCCTTATTGATTGCTATCAATGTAAGGCACTGTTTATCTATTTTGTTACCTGGAGTGATCATAAGTTGATAATCATCTATTCGAAATGTCACCTCAGATGGTGCAAACTGGTGATTGTTCCGTAGCTATACCTAATGATCTTAACCATGCAAAGTGTAGATGTTTATTTGTCTTTTGATTTTATATTTTCTTGACATGTAGATGCAGAGGCGTTAGAGGCTCTTAGTATGTGATGAATTGTTTTGAGGACTTAAAGTTTTGTGGATATCCTGAAAACATGTATCGAGGTAAGAACTAATCAATTCTTTGCTTTTTTTTCAGGCATCCCCCGTGGAATATGGTCATGTCTTTTTGGTACCACATGGCTCTAAAATTATTCACCAGTACCTCGATAAAAGGTCATTGGAACTTGTCCTGCGCATTGCCGTTGAAATAAATAATTGCTCTTTTCGCCTATTCTATGACTATTCACCTAGTCCTTCTCCTTTATATTTCCAGGTACAGAATGGCTTATACTGGTTGCTTTTCTTCTTCTTTTTGCAATTCAGATCAAAACTTTAATTTTCTCCTTGCAGTAATTAAAAATACAATTGCGTGCAGGCTTGCTACCTTCAAATCCCTTTGCCTGTTGAGTTCATGCATTTCGATACAATATTTGGCGCTGGGAAAGAGGGGATGCGCATCTCTTGTGTTGCAGATTACCCCATTAGGACCCTCGTATTGGAGAGCTACCACTTTAATACGATGATGGAGGTTCTAGCTGAGATATGTTTGTGTTTACAGCAAAAGCTCATTCCATACAATCTGCTAATATCTGATCATGGCAAAAGGATATTCTTATTTTTCCAGGTAAATGGATAATGGTTTTATTTCAGCTGAAAACCTCTTCCATGTAATTTATTGTGCGTGTGCACTCTTCACTGTGACAGTGGTACAATGAATATCTTACATTTGTCTCTGTGCAGAGATGATTTTCCGTTTGTCAGCATGGTTAAACGAATATCTTGCTTTTGTCTATAAAATACGTCCACATTTGATTTGCGTACTAACGAATTTGTTTTATGCAGCTACATACATCAAAAGACTCTTGTACCCTTTCTGCTTGGGAGTGTGGGGGGTACTTCTTGTTTAAATCGAAGTCTGAATTTGATCAAGCTACTGAGCAGGCTCTGCTAAAACAGCTAAGTACCGTCTCCCTTGACGACAAAGGTTTCCAAGCAGTGAAGTTGCTCTGTTGCAGCATTGCGGGCAAGTTTGTATGTTGAATTTGGGAGCTGGATTATTACCCGTGTTACTAAATAACGAAAAACAGAGTCGATGAAATTCTGTATTCCGATGAAAGTGTACAACTCTGTAATCTGGGATGAAATGAAGTGTGTATATTTTTCTTATTAATGTAGAATCTATTGATGTATGATATGATTCCGAAAAATAATTTATTCGCTAGGGAACCTCTACTTTCCCTAAACCCTTGACGTCTCCGAGATGGGTCACAGATTGACATCTAGTTATCGTTACCTCAGACATTGCAACATGGAACCTCTGCTTTCCCTATATGTCCAAGGTGGGTCGCAGATTGACATCTAGTTATCGTTACGTCGGACTAATGCAACGGCTGGTGGTGTCCGGTTCAGGGAAGTCATCATAGACCGGCACTTTACCTTCTTCTCTTGTACTGCTGAGAAGAGTTTGTGGAACTTAAATCTGGCTTCTAACATGTTACAGATTGCAAGGTTTTTCATCCTCTCATATTAATATGTGCACATGATTGACAATAGCAGTCGAGATCGCGTATGTGCTCAAAAAGTCCTTTTCTTTTCCCTCGGTATTGGGTTAGGTCAGTTAGCCATCACAATATGCCCGCTCCAATGCACCCCAATTCAAAATGCCAGTTGGTCATTTTCTAAACAATTTTTTGGCTTCTTGTGACATGGTAACAAGGCAAATTTCAAAATTTCCCCAAAACCTCAAAGCAATCACATGAAGTCTTAAGAAGAATCTCAATATATATATATATATATAACATAACTTCAAATTAATATACAACTACATAAAACAATTATGAAAGAATTATAGTGGAATAATATAGTGAATACAATTTCACTTGCTCAATTTTCATGCCTCTCACCTCCGTCTGCAGATTCATCGGATTCTATTGTGATAGACTTTCCGCTGCAACCGGCCTCTTCATCAAAACTCGGAGCTCCTTCCTTCTCTTCTGCTTCTCCCCCGAAAGCCTGACTGCTTTTAAAAGAATTGTCTCCAGCATTGGTACGCATCCACGCTTCGTGGAGTTGCAAGGCATACTCCAAGTGCCACAGAACTTCCCCCATTGTTGGCCGCCTCTTCCCCTCATCAGCGAGACATTTCTCCGCTATCTCCCCAAACTTCTTCAGTGCCTCGGGACAATAATTTCCTTCAAGACGACGGTCAATGATGGTCTCAAGGGACCTCTTTCGTTGCCACATCATTGCCCATTCTGCAAGATTGATCTGATCCTTTGGCAAGGTTGGGTTTATAACAGGCCTAGCACAAACAGCTTCAAACAGCACTACACCAAACGAGTAGACATCCGATTTCTCTGTCAACTGCTGTCGTCGATAATATTCAGGGTCAAGATATCCGAAGCTTCCTTTAACTGCAGTACTAACGTGGGTGTGGTCCAAAGCCGGACCTGTTTTAGACAATCCAAAGTCGGACATTTTTGCGACAAAATTTTCATCTAGCAGTATGTTGGTTGTCTTGACATCCCTGTGAATTATTCCCCTATCTGCTCCAGTATGAAGGTAATGGAGTCCTCGTGCAGCACCAATGCACGCTTCTACTCGTTGCTTAAAAGTCAGCGGTGGGAGATCACTCCCAAAGAGATGGCTTCTAAGGGTCCCATTTGCCATGTACTCGTAAACCAAGATCATCTCATTTTGTTCTTCACAGAATCCAATCAACGACACCAAATGCCTATGCCTGAGCTTGGAAAGCATCTCAATCTCCGTCTCAAATTCAGCCAGTCCTTGCTGAGATTGGGGGTTGGCTCGCTTGATTGCTACAAGAGTGCCATCATCAGTCTCGCCTTTGTACACCTTACCAAAGCCTCCAAGTCCAATCACTAAACTTTCATCAAAATTATTCGTTGCTGCACGAATCTCTGGTAACATGAACCGCTTACCAGCTCTGATAGAGGGCGCAGAACCACATGGATTCTGGCTTCCTGCTCCCTTGGCATTGACATTGCTGTTTAAAATGGAGCCATGAAGGAATAATGGCCTCCACCCAGCGGGGGTGTTTTTCGTGTCACTTGATTTTCCTCTGAGTCTATTGCAGAAACAGTAAATGACAATGGCAAGAATGGCAACAGAAGCTATACCTGCTCCAACTCCCACCCAAAGCATTTGATTTTTTGAACTCCGTGGTGAAGTTACACCTGAATCATACTTCTCAACATAAGCCAGATTCCCATTTCTACTGAGCTTGAAAATCTCCACGCCATTCAAGAGAGCATCAGTTCCTGCAGCCCCAGCTGCTGTGTCAGGACCCAATTGAATCCACAGTGTGTCAACTTTCGGAGACACCACATCGAAAAAGTCCTGATGATACGCTTTGTTCTTGCCCCCTGCACGGACAAAAACATTGAAATTATCTGCTGCAGTCCTGTTGTTTATGTAAATTCTGAAGATCCTCTCGTTTGCTTTGTCAAAAATCAGCTCACAGAAATGCAGTCGAACTAAATAATCGAAATCAGGATGGACTTCGAACTTCCACGACATGTTGAACCTTTTCTCCAATACTTCAGTGTTGACCATAGTTCTTGCAGTTTCATATACAAGAAGAGGCGCCACCGAGGAATCATTTGCGGACGAAAAGCTAATGTTTGAACTGTTTTTGATTTTCAATCCGGCATTTTCTGTGATCATGTAGCTAGAATCCACTTCCCATGTTCTCCAAAGATCTGCATCCTGACCGGGATCAATTTCCGAACCCCCAACATTCAACCTATACATAGTCTCAATCCCTCGCCAACTTATACTCTGATTTGCACCATTTCCACCCACTTTACTAGCTGATCCTGCAAAGAGTGTATCCACCGCCGGAACAATTTCAATTGCATTTACGAATCCAAATGACCCCTTAACCGGGATGAACTCAAAAACAAGTGCATCCTCCTTGACGGCCAAAATGTACTCCTTAACCAAGAAAGAAGTTAAATTGCTCCCTGAACTCAACAAGTACGCATTTTTTCGCGATATCTCACCCGAAACACTGAATTCAGACACCAACTTCAGACCATTTGCAACAACTCCAAATCTAGATTCATTCACATTGTAATGATCAAATGGGAAGGGACAGAAATGGAGCCTAACAAAACAGCTCCCCCGAGTACCCGGGAACGTGTAGTTCAAGCCACCATCGAAAATTCGAGCCGTAGCGTACAGCGGCTCGTATGTTGTTGAATCAACACTTGAGGGAGTTGTGGATGCAGCATTCGCAGGGGAGCTGAGGGTGATGTTGTTGTTGGGGGCTACGTCACCAACCCATTTCCTACCACTCACAGTGATGCTGGAATTTGTGCCACAATTTATCAGAAAAGATTTTGATTGAGCTTCTGCAATCCTTGCAAATGCAGAGAAAATCACCAGAAAAAGCAGCCCAAAAATCTCCCTGACCGGAAGCGCCATCACCAAATTTCTAAAAGTGGTATCTTTCAGTGAAAAGAGAGGTCCCAATGGAAAAACAAGAACAACCCAATTTCCAGAAGAGCTCAAATTATACTAAAACCATGAAAAAACCCAACTTTTAATTTCTCAAATTTCACCAAAATATTGAGAAACCCCATCAAGTTTCACCATCATTACTCATGTTTTTGCATTTGAATTTCCTTGTTTAGAAACATGCATGCCATGAAGAAAGACTGGTTTTTCTGCAAATTTATATTGCACCCTCAGATATCAGCAAACCCAATTTCTTTGCAGATCTGAAGCAAGAAAATATGAAAATTTGGAGGGCAAAAGGCAAAGAATTGTCACAAAAGGTGGCAAATTTGACAAATTTCTTCACCAATGAGAAAAAAAGGCAAAAAGAACTTGAAAAAAAAAATTACAGCAAAGAAGATTGCAACAAAAGGTGGCAAAGGTGACTGATTTCTCCACCAATGCAACCGAAAATTCAACAGAACAAGAAAGAAAGCTTGGAAAAAAACAGTTTTTGCTTCAGCAAATGGGGGGGGGGGTTCTATCAGAATAAAGAAAACAAAAGAAGAAAGCGGAACATGGGTTGCTGATGAACGGATTGGAAAGTTTAATTCATCTTTTGCTTTGTCCTGTATATTTCCCCAAAAGCAGCCAGGAATCTGACAAGTGACAGCATTAAATTTCTGCACTTTATCACAACATTAAACTCTTTAAAATTTTAAATTGTAACTGCTACAACAGGTGGTGTTTGTTAATGCAATTTTCATTTTCTGGTCAAGTTTTGTTTTTTAATTTAATTTTGTTCAAAGTATTTATTATTATTTTTGTTAATTTAGTGAGTGAGAATTTGCAGCCGTTGGCAGCCTGAGATGGGGTTCCATTATTTATGAAGTGGGTCACATGCTCATGTCCGGAAGATGATAAACCTTTGCAATAATATACATTGTATTTATTCAATTATTGTTCTTCTAGAGAATTCTCTATGTGACAGAAATATTTCGACACATTAAATATAATAATATAATTTGTTAGACTCTACAAAAAAAGAATTCAACAAATTGTATTATGATATTTGGTATGCAAAGATGTGTTTCCAACACACTTAAAATTTTCTCATTCTTGTGGCATATTTCTTGGGAACTTTAACGAAAAATTCTCTATATTGTTCACTTTAACAAAAACCACATTTTTACACTAAAAAGTCAATTATGATATTATTCATTTTACCCTTTATTTTGTCCTTATCGTTAAAACTCAAAGTTTTCAAATCATTTTCATTAGTTTTCCTTTATTTCTATTCCATCTCTTGTTCTCAAGAAATTAAGTCACGTGGTATTATTCATTTATGTACTATAATATAAGTTGAAATTAGCGTATATAGTTAATAATAGATAGATTTTTGCATTATAAACTTAAACGTGAGGAAAATTCATTCCTACCGAAAAATATTTGAAGAAATTGTTAATATCCCATGACATCGTGAAATTCAAACCAAAAACTTCTCTTTGTTTTATACCTATTAAAAGCATGATGTTGTCTACATATTTATTTTTATTTTTTATACAATTTTATCGATTTTCGACGGTCAAGTTAAAATGACTGAAAACATGCGTAAGAGTTAAATAATGGCTAAATGACCCTACTCTATAAAAAATGAATAAAATAAACTATGATTTTGTAGTTTGTACTGCTCCGTACTTGGAGGGTACTTGGAAATCTGTGAATTTTGGTCAGGAAAAAAATAGAAAACAAGAAAATTAATTGTGTTTGCCATTAATTCAGCTGAGCCATGTTTCTGTGTTCTGCTCTGTCTCTAGCTCCTTGTTTTGGAGGAGGATTGTCTGCCTTCTTCTTTTCTGTGCCCTCTCATGTCATCTTGTTTTATGTGGTCACGGTTAAACCATGTTAACATTTTATATTGTTTTTTTTATAAAGATAATAAGACAAAAAAAGAATAATAATATAAAATGTTGACGTAGCTTAACCGTGACCACACTAAAAGAAGAGCATAGGAGGGCACGGGAAGGAGGAGGGCAGACAATCCTCCTCCCTTTGTTTTTGGTTCCATGAACCTTTCCATGTTACATTTGTTAGTTTAATCTGCACAAACCTTGGCTTTGTCTGATGTTTCAATTTTTGAAAGGGTACAGAATGGAGTTTTGAAAAGCATTGTTTCACTAAATGAGATTGGTAATATGAATCTTTCAACGCCATTCTGTTTGATTTTGGGCAAAATCTTCGGCTGCCTCATCTTTTGGAAAATTTGTATATGAATCTACTAGTAAAAACTAAAAACCCATGCTTTTTTTTATTTTATTTGCATGGCTAGGAAGTTCTCAAACAATTTAATTAACAGCTAATCAGTGACTAAACAAAGCTACCAAAACAGTGATAGATAGAGAGGTTGGGAAGGGCACTTTAATCAAGTTCACCTATCCAGACCATTAAATTTGATCAAACGGCTACAAATTGGGGGTTCCATTAAAAATTATAATAACTTTAGCCGTTGGATCAAATTTCAATTGTCTGGATGGGTAGACTTGGTGGAAGGGATCTGGAGAAGATCCATTTCCAGAAAGGTCATGACTTATGAGTTATGACCCTTTGGAAGGACATGGACTAATAGGTATAAGTTGCCATCCAACTTTAATATTCTTTGAAATTTTTATCCAAGATGGGTAGATTCTTATTAGGTAAGATTTTACTTGTTTTGCTTCTCAACACCCTTTCAAAAATACGTATAAGGGCTCGTTTAGATGTGCTTTTACAATAACTGAAAGCGCTTTTAGAGAAAATATTTTTTGGGTTCCAAAAGCACTTTACGTGTTTTCTACGAGAAACATCAGTTATGT
>JAOTRO020133677.1:0-13201 GCA_028566515.2 Pyracantha coccinea | reverse complement strand
GCCGCCGGTGGTCCCAAGTGGGCCCAGAAGACCATAACTCTGCCTCCTCTGAAGAGGGGTTGTCATCTCGTCACCCCCAAGGTAGCTCCTCTTTTGGAGTTTTGAATTGATTCTTGATTTGATCCATGCATCCAAACCTAACCCTAACCCTTGATTTGAAATTTGAATTAAAACCGATTGCGGAATTCACAAAACATGTCTTGTTGTATTTCAGATAGTGAAGGAAATTGGGGAGGACTTGTCAGAATTCAACTGTGGCCTTGCCCATCTCTTCTGTAACTTTGCCTGCCTACTACTCTTTTCTTTCAATACTTGTTTTTTTGGTTGTTTTGAATTATATTAATATGCGTGTATGTATTTATTTGTGGGTAATATTGCAGTGCAGCACACAAGTGCTTCTCTTACTATCAATGAGAATTACGACTCCGATGTTCGTGACGATACAGAGACATTCCTCAATACCATTGTTCCTGAGGTTACTTAGTTTCGTTTTGTTTCCATTCCTGTGTAATTTGAACACATGATTCACATCACTGTAGCAGTAGCACTAGCAAGCATTGCATAATGTTTTCGTCTTCTTTTATTTTCAGGGGACCTCTGCACCGTGGAAGCATACCCTTGAAGGTTGGTATTTCGATTCCATTTCTGTCGGTCAGTCCACAGCCTTCATCTTCCTCTGTGGACTACTTTGTTTTTCTCTGTTTGAACCCAAATTGCTATAAGCCTGTAACTTTGTTGGTGACATCTTTGAGTTTGCATTAAATGTATTATCATATGACTGCTAGCTACTGTGGTGCTTAGTAACTCCGATTTTACTTTTCTGTAAAGAATTCCAAATGTTGATACTGAGTTATCTGAGTTTTACAGGACCAGATGACATGCCTGCGCATATTAAATCATCCATGTTTGGCTGCACACTGATGTAAGGATATCTTACCAGCTTGTTTCAAGTGTTTATATGTGCTATGAGGAATTTACGGCCTCATTGGCATTTACATGTTCCTTGTTCTCATGCAGGGTTCCAATTACAAATGGAAAGCTTAACATGGGAACTTGGCAGGTATGTGAAAGTTTAAACCATTATTCAACTTTTCCAAGTTTTCTACTTGTAAATGGCTTGGACCTCTCAATCTTGTAATCATGGGTTATAATAGAAAGGTTTTCACCTATGCTTTGCTTAATACATATCTTGGACAACGGCTAATTATTCACTCTAGGAATAGAACTTAAAAAGTAAATTCTGGAAAATAGAAATGCATCATGATAAGGGAAGGTGAACCGCAGAGTTGTACTTAATAAATTACTAGCTGCAAAGAACTTGTTATGGGAACACTTACATTCTAAGCATTCTTCCCTACTACCGTTGTAGTGTCAGTGAAGGCTAGAACTATTTTTACATAGACAGAGCATGTAAGTTAAAAGAATAGAAATGCCTAGTGTAGAATGTTTTGAATGCCGGTGGTCAATGGCATTAATGCATGGTGAAATATTTTACAGACCTTACTGTAAGCAGCTTGACTAGGTGGAAACTTCTTGTATTTGGTTGTGTAAGTTGATTATTGAGTATTAGCTCCTGAGAACAGAATGATAGATAAGATATGCATAGGCCTTTTCTTAAGATTTCAGCAAGGCTTTTTAACTTCGAAGAGAACTTGAGTGAGGCAATTAATGGCTCTATCGAATTACTCCCTGGCTAACAATCCCTCCTTCAAATTCTGTTTTGGGGCGCATTGGCTTTCTAATAAACCAAAATTTTTGAACTTCCGGTGTGTTATAGCTTATGGAATGTGTATAACTTTTCCTTGTATTGATGCTGCTTCAGGGAATATGGTTGTGTGAGCATCGTGACTATCCTACAGCACGGAAAGTTGTGGTTACCCTTAATGGAATATGAGATGCTAAGATTTGGATTTCTGTCATCCAAGTCTGCAAATAAAGTCGTACTTAGACATCTGGTTTGTTGATGGGAACTTGCTGGAGGCATGTTAACGTCCTAGCTGTTTTCTGCATCATTCTGGCTGAATGTTTAGTACCTTGTTACATACATGTAAAGGATTTACTACTTTTGTGATGCAGACTTGTAGAAAATGTAAGAGCTATGGTATGAAAATCACGTTTATTAGTTGTGTTACTTATTAGCTGTTGTCAGATAGCAAGCAGCTACTTTGCCTATTATCTCGTGATAAGTTACTTATTCGGATCCGATGAAATTGAAGACGTACCAGGCTCGAACTAGGAATGCGTTATCTAGGACGTTAATTACACTACTTCTTCCGGTCTTGTACTCCATCTTCATCCCTCGCTCGCCCTCTCCGCTGCTTTCTGCTCCTCACTTCCCAAAGAAACCCAAATCCCACCTCAGAAACCCACCTCAGTCGAGGCAAGCTTTGGCTCGCCCCCGCCTTCACCGATCAAGGTAAACGCGAATGGAGCTGAAAATGAAAAAGGGACCAATCCCCCTGCGCTTTGGCAGCCTAGAGGTTTTTATTTGCCCAAGTTTTAAATTTTTCTAAATTCATAAACTTCATGTAATTGCCATAGAAATTAAAAACTTGATTATTATCTTGACGATGACAAAAAATTAGCATCATTCTTCATGATTGTCATTCTCCGAATCCTCTGATGAGCAACATTCTTCATGGTGTAAAGAACTATAAGATATTGAAAAAGATAATGTGAGTTGGCTAAAACATGAAAAGTATTAAAATGGTACATCCAATAAACTAAAACTAATTCAAAATAAATAAGTTCACTTGCCTTGGTTTAATTTGCTGAATCAATCTTTTTTTTCTTCTCTTTGGACAGTTTCTTGTATCACATCCACTCTCAATCATCTTACATGTTTGACATTGCCTGTCCTTTTTTTCCTAGATAACTCAAGACTGTTTTTTTATCCTTTTGGAACTACTGGATTTCCTCAACTATTATCATCCTTTCTTTTCTTTTTTTCTACCTTTGATCTTTGAGATATTTGAATCCAAAAGCAATGTTTGAGAAGCGTTGTTAATAGACTAATCGGGATCATCACGAGGATTTTGTAAATCATTGGTTGGAACCTTAGAAGCTTCTTCATCCGACACAATATTGACTTCAACTTGAGATAGTATTTTGGACAATTCATCTAAAAGCTCCATGTTGATTGTATATGCCTCATTTGTAGATTGTATTGACTAGAATGATGATTTACTCTAGTAAACGGTGCAAATAGCATTTCATATTTGTTTGTTCTATATGTTGTATCAAAACTGACCACATCTCCAAAATAATGATGTGCCATATGTGACCTAAAATCCACCCAAAAAAAAATTGGTGGCCCTTCCATTTTCATCACATTAGATTGCATAAAAGAATTGTCGATTTTATGCTTGCTTTTTTTTTTTTTTCTGAAATAAGGGAGAACTGATTGTGCATCTACCCTTTCTAGCTCTCTGTGCTTGGCATTCCTTAAATGGTTGTAACAATCCCTAACCCTTTGTCCTGACCATTGTAGCACATGTGTTGCCCAAGGCATATTGGGCATGATGACTTGACGTCATCCTCGCCTTCCTCTGGCTTATCACCGACAGTCTGCTCAGGGTTCCAAACTCAACAATGGCATAAAAAGAATATCAGTTTTCGATCGAACAAGAGAAGCAACTAGAGTTGACTTTTTTGTTAGATCAACACGCAAGACCTAGTTGCAAGCAATAACGTCTTACACTTTCCCAAAGACCAACACACAAGTGAGAAATGGAGTTCCCGTTTTTTTCAGTCGAGCAAATGGAACTGACTACCAAACTCTTTCAGCTGAGCCCCTTCCTCAGATTAAGGGCACCGCACATCTGCCAGTACCAGTTGAGAAAAAGGAATAGAGAAAGGTATATCATCGGGAATATAGGTTGTGGTGCAGCAAGGCGAATCCGATCTTCTCTCCAGAGGGGTTGCTCAGTCGACTGGTAGAACAAGGTCCCAGGCCTCCCAGCCAACGAGGATGGGACATAAAACGTCTTCAGGTCTTGCACAACCGATATCTCCATTTTTGCCATGAATTTTGTGGACATTTTGAGTACCACAAAAATTTATGGAACTTTGCCAATCTGTGAATTTTCTATGAAATGCTTTTGTCAACTCCTTAACTACGTCAGGCATATGTTGATTGGACTTCATCATTATCCTTCGAGATGGGGTCACTTGTTTGTGATTGTGAATGTCACTAATACTGACACTTTCCACTTGTTAGTCCATTTGTCATGAACAACACGCATGGTAGCCTCATACCCACATTTAACTGTTGAACAACTTCTCTGTCTTTTCTTCTATTTTTTTTTTCATGTCACATACATCTTGTTCATCATTATCTTTGATGTCATCTTCATTTTCAGTGTGCACATTGTATTTTCCTTGAAATGAATTGGGGATTTGTCACCTCATTTGAATGTCGTCCAGACTTTGATGAAGTTTAAATACGAATCCAAAACCCTTCTTGTCGGCCATAATCTTCAAAATAATTTCTTGGCCCTTCCAAAGTTTCAAAAAGCATGCCCACATACGGCGTTTCTAATCTTGATCATTTTTCTTTGGAGCATACACAAAATATTTCTTTAGCTGATGCTAACTCGGCATCATCGAGTTGAGGATCCATTAAGCTGGAAAAATGAACCTAAAAATACTATCATCATGTTACTTAAAAATAAAATACCAACATCATGTTGTTTTAATCAACTACTCTAAAGGAATTTCAAGCAGAAACATGAATTAAAAGTATTTGTTCACATTCAATTGTTAGTGGTCTATTCTGTTTAGGATTGTATTAAGGAAACTAAAGGTGTGCACATATTCTTGTCCTCAAAGGATGAGGAAAGAATTAAGTTTCCTTGTACAATTTAGACTAGGAATCCTAAAAGCCTAATTGGAAAAGAAAAGAAAGTGTACTTTCATATTCCTTAAAGAAAAGGAAACTTAATTAGAAAATGGGCATGTAACCGTCAGTCTATGTATTATAAATAGGCTTGTTGGGGACTGATTGTTCACATGAACAACAGCGTGAAACACTTTGAGAGAGTGTGAGGTGTGAGAGATATTAAAACCTAGGGTTTGCGACAACAAAAGGGGTTTTCTTGTAAACCAAAAATGCTTTCATACTAGTGAAATATCTTAGTAATCACAGGAGTGCACGTAGATAAGTTTTGGCCAAACCACTATAATTCTATGTTCGACATGTGTTTTCTTCTGTGTGTGGTGTTTTGGTTGTTTGTGTATTATTAATGCTTGGTTAATTGAGAATTACTATAGTTTATCGAAAACAAGATCCTAGAGAAAGCATGTTTGTACAACAAAGAGCAACCCAGTGAGGGGGCAAAGCTAAAGGGGGGAGATCGTAAAAAAGATGACAAATTCAAGTCACGCCCATTGACCAGCGAGTCTCATTCAAACAAGACATACATGACATTTTCCATTCCTATCCATTAGATTTATGGTGCCATCAAGAATGAGCCCTGGCTCAAGATGCCACCACCGTTGAGGAACCCTAAGAAGGGAAACCGGTTTAAGTATTGCACATACCATAGCGCACAAGGCCATGATTTGGAGAAATACTTCAAGTGGAGGGATTACCCAGAGAAGCTCGCAAATGAGGGCACCTTCACAAAATTCGTTGCCACTGAGGCCAACAAATTGAAAGAAAAGACCCGAGAAAGCTCAACCTTAAAAGGCAATCTAAATCGAAACCATATTGACGAAGTTTGAACTCCTTAGATACACTTACAAAGATGGTCTCGTAACTGCAGATGGATATTAACAATGACGAGGTGGTGAGATTCTCCAAGAATGATCACGTAAGGATTGACATACCGCATGGCGATGCCAGAGTCGTCAACATCCAGATTGACAACATCGAAATCGATTGGCACCACAAACATTCTTCAACTCTCGATGGTCTAGAAGATAGGTCTCAAGAAGAATATCCAAATGCAATCTAGAGCACTTGTAGTATTTATCGAAACCACGACCACCACCGTCAGCACAATAGAGCTAGATGTGTACTCACTGCTAATAGTCTACTTGCACACTTTCATCGACATAGATGAGTCATCACCCTACAACGGAATTGTGGGTAGACCATTGCTAAATAAGATTGATACCATATCCAACACCAATTGCCTCAAAGTTTATTTTCCAATACCTGGAGGGGTGGGCGATATTCGTGGAGATCAAATTATGGCCCGTATTTGTGCAGTTCAAGCTATGGCCTACAAAATACTAAAGCACATTAAAATAATAGAAAATGCTATAATCCTCGTTGTAGATGACCACCAAGCATGAAAGAAACCTTCAAGCGAACGTCAAGGTTTGAAAGCTGACAATATCAAGCCTACAAGCTAAAAGTATGCTACAAGCCATGTGTAATAAAGTTAATACAACAAACAATTTAAAGAGCATACCGGTGACTAGAGAAATAAATGCACATATCATAGAAAACTTAGTCGAAGCAACCTCATCAACCAAACAACAACTTAATAACCTATTGGAAAGCTACAAATACAAAGTCTGTTATGCAATCAATACTAAGTCCATGCATATGCTTAATCGCTTATAGTGTTTCTATCTTGGTTTATTATTCGACCCATTTTGTTGTCTCTGCCTAGCTAAATAATCAAGGGGGCCAATGTTAGGGCCCAAAAATTTCATGAAAAGCCCAAGTAGATTGAAGGCCCATTGCTCTATATAGTTCAACCACCTCATGCTAAACCAAATTATATCATACGTATTTATCCAAAAAAATTAGTAGTTAAGTAACGTTTTACACAAGTTTTAATTATTATCCTACCATGCAAACAATAAAATATATCATTCCATGCCAAGCACATTCCTTTAAATCTAACATATACCAAGATTAATGACTCAAGAAATGTGGTTTCACAAAGCTTGCTAGAAGGGTTGAGGTGTGTGAAAGGTTATGGAGGTCCACAAGGCCCATTGAAACTCTTCGATAATAGAAACTTTGGTCTATTTTGGAGCACCAAAGTCCAGTCCTATTATTTAGGGTAGCCTCTTGCTGGGTAAGCAAATGAGATATTTTCTTACACCTTATTTTGTTGCACCATCATTAACCTAACTCCACAGCAACTCATCCTCCCAAGTCCTTCCCGGGAACCTATTCATGCACCAAGCCATTTCACCTTTTTAGCTAATTAAAAAGAAAAGTGAACACAAATAAAGTCGTTTCACCATAAGAGGAAGATTTTGAGGATTTCCTACTGGAAATATCTTTATCATCTTTGACATTCATACTTCTTTTATCCACCGAAAATAAGTTGTTTCCAACGTCCCTTTTTGTCCATTAGACATAAGCCAATTTTGGTTCTTCATTTTACCTGCTGAAAACGTGTTGTTCCTAGCACATCCTTTCATTCAACAGAAATTAGGGATAACCTTCACCCATTATAAACTAGAAGCCAAGATCGGAGTAAAAGAGGAGGAAGGGGGAGGTGTCAGCTTACCAGTACCAAACATTCTCCAACATGCCTTTTCAACTTCATGCTTCGAGAAGAACTTCTCTTTGCTGCAAAAAATACTCTCCCTGTTGTAGGAAACCTTCTTGATTGCTGCAATCTTTCTTTTACTAGCTACTAGCCCAACTTCAAGCTTCACACACCTCTGCCGTCAAAATTTTCATTCTCATCTTCTGTAAAAACACCACCACAATCAAAACATCAAGTTCCCCATTGTACTACACATGAAACTCAACCACCATGCCCGACTCATACACCACCAAAATCTCTTAAAAACCTTCACGCTAAACTTAAGCCTAGCCCAACCATATCATTTGTTAAACTTGTAGGTCTTTAGCTCCCACCCCTCAGCTCTTATGCCAAGCTCACATGCCAAACTTAATTATTCTAATTCCCAGTATTTGTTAGTTTAACAAATCCTTGTCACAGCCGCGAGAAACACCTCAACAAAAGCGAGAAGCACGCCAACTGTCACTGGACAACTTCAACATACCGTTGGAAACATATCAACAGAAGATCGACCCAACACTTTGGAGTTGCTGGAAGAAAAACGAAATATTCCTAGAACTTGGTTCTCCTTTGGGATGTTTAGGCCTGGTTTTTGCTAACTCAGATAAAAGGGCCATAAAGGCTTCAGTCACCTCTTCCCAATCAAAAGTCCAACAAAGCCTCTGACCAAAAAGACCACAATTGAAATTTACAAAAAAGCCCATGTCGTGTCTAAACTGTATCCGAACCATTGATCGTGTCTAAACCGTGTCCGAAGCATGTTTGAGGCATAACGGCTTGTCAGGATCTCATTTCGGAGTTTCAGAGTGTCCATGCAACATGGATTGTAGGTAGGGTTTTTTTTTTTTTTTTTTTTTGGGATCCAGTAGGTAGGTATTTAATGTGGTAAAAATTCAGATGGGCTGAGCCTACCCTTGTTTGGCCTGGACTCATGCCTGCCCATGTACAACGAGTATAATCATTGACAATCGTGAAGAAGTATCATGCCTCATTGATAGTAGAAAAATGGCATCCCGCCAAATACATGAATTAATGGAGCTTAAAGAAAACTGAACACAAGTCTGTTCAGTTAATTAACGGACAAATTGAAGAATCATTAATGTCACAAAAACTCATGTCTTTAACAGAATGAGATAAAGCGCGAAGGTTTTTATTAGAAAGATGACCAAGGCAAGGCGTTAATGTCAAAGGCGAGGTAAAGGAGAAATTTTTCTAGGTACCCGGTACACCAAACAGCTGGTGTTCCCTACAAATGAACACCTGACACTTGGCCTGGGTTCCATCTTTTTGACACGTTGCCATTTGAGTTATCATCTTCCCATTTAATTCGTAAATTTTCTGGAAAATAAATTCAAATAAAAACCAAAAAAAGTTAATTAAAAAAATTGAACCCAGATTTTCTTTTGGAGTCTCCGACTTCCGGCCCTACCCCAACCTCCCCTCAATCCTTTCTCTTTCTATCTCCTTCTCCCTCC
This sequence comes from Pyracantha coccinea, assembly GCA_028566515.2. NCBI lineage: Eukaryota > Viridiplantae > Streptophyta > Magnoliopsida > Rosales > Rosaceae > Pyracantha > Pyracantha coccinea. Next base: position 4,227 of record JAOTRO020133677.1, on the reverse strand, counting down.
CCATTTTTCGTTCTTATCCTCCCTTACGTCGGAGAAGGGCACTATAAATTGTCGTCGACCACCCAGGGGCTTTGATCGGGGTCAACGATGGTAGATTTGAAAGTTGGAGTTGTCATCGATCATCCTCGAGCTCCATGACGAGGTAAGAATGGAAGAAGAGAAAGTGAAGAGTATGAAGGAGGGAATTAATGGGGTGTCACCGGTGAAATTATCACCATCGATGGAGGTGGGTCGTTGCCGAAAGTTCATGGTGGCGCGTAGTGGGTGGTTGCTGTGAGTTATTGGTGGTGGTGGATGATATTTCCGAGTTTCTGTTTCACTTTCGGGCATTGTGATCGACAAGTTGGGTTTGGTTTTTGTTTAATTGATTCTCTTAAAAACTAAATCAGATAGACTCTGTAATTTGAAACGTGGCATCTTCTGATTGAATGGGTACACCAACTGTCCATGGTGATGTGGGCTCCCGTCACCCCAAAAAAATTCTCGAGGTAAAGAGGACTTTTAAATGGTATTGCTTTACTTGTTCCAAAAGTTGATCAAATGGCAAGCTCAAAAAGCGTTATCTCAAACTTGCTTGCTATATATGGCTGATGCACAACTTCTTGTGAAACTGTAATGCAGGGTCATAAGGGAGTGCATTCACAAAATCTTAAAACCCTTTTTTTCGAGAAGATGGCAAGTGATCAATCTACCACTGCGGGTTTCTGGTCCAAATCAGTGGCAGTGATCATATTCCTCACTGTAAGTTTGACTGTGAACCAGCAGACGACTAATACGAGAGATGAATACACCGCTTCCTCTTATTTAGGGCAGCGTACGTATTGGGGACTGGGGGGACTTTTTAAAAAAAAGAAATATTATGTTCTTTTTGCCCTTTCGAGCAAGCTTATAAATCCTCCCATGCACGTTATGTGTTCCTTCTGCCTAGTTCTGTGAGAGACTGGTACAATTATCTATCTTGGGATTTAGGTGATACCTTTATTTCCTCCCCTTTTTTAGGTCAAGCATATTCTTTGCAGTGCCCGGGAAGTTGCATGTATCACAGAAATTGGGTTGGTAGCATAGGATTTCCATCTCACAACGCATTTCCACCAGGATTAATTAGTCCTCAGGTTAATTAGACACAACCATTGACTTCGAATTCTCCTTGTCATTCTTTATGATTCTGACCACTAATACTTAACCTTTTCCTTTTGTTCTCCTCTTTTGGGGGTTTTCCCTTCTGCCTTCTTTTATAGACAAAAGTTCCATAAAAAAGTTTAGAAAATGATATTCATATACCCTTTTTTCTTTTGCACATTCTGTTTTATTCTCTCTCTTAATTTTCTTTTTGTTCATTCAATCTAAACAGTAAAAAATAAACAAGAGTATGCAAAAAGATAAAAAGTGCATGTTTTACAATTTTCAGCCAGAATGAAATCCATATATGTCACCATATTCCCAAACCAAACACATAAAGATGATATAGAAAGAATTCTTTTAACCTTCATTTAGTATTTTGTCCCTACAATTTCACTGAAAAAAATACAAGTGCAAAAAATATTCAACCAATTTTAAAAAAAAAAAATAAAGAAGAAAAAAGAATTAAGAATAGAAAATTGGAGGCTACCAATAATTCTCAGGTTGCCAAAGGCCTAAAATCAATACCAAAGCGATGGTGAGTGTTAAAGAAATTGACCACTTAGAGGAAGACCTCGGGTCCAAAGAAACTACATGGTTGTAAGAATTTTCACTCAGCAATGAGCTAAACCTGAAATTAGGGTTTGAACCGTACAAAGCTTGGACACCTTCCACGTCATCAACCCCGAGGTTCACCTTCTTGGTCCGAGGACGCAGGCTCGGGTACATCACGGCCTCCTTGACCGAGGAGTGAGCCAGCCCGAGTACATGACCTATCTCATGAATCGCCACCGATTCCAAATCAATCGCCTCCTTTGACTTATCCGTTCTGAAATCAACGGCCCACGATTCCGCCGCGTCAAGGTGGAACTGCCCGTTTTCGGGCGAAAAAGCATGCGCCAGCACACCTAACACCCCATCGAACGGCTTCCCGTCTCCATGGTCGCCGCGGTAAAACCCTATTTTAATATCCGCGGAAGTGTAGTTCTGAGTCTCGGTGAAGTTCACGGGGATCACCGCCGACCACCTCGAAAAAGCGCGGCAAAAAATGTCTCGAACATCCGATGGGTTCAGGTAACTGACCGTGTGGTTGGGGGAGAAAGCGTAAGTGAGCGGGGAAGGGCGCTCCCACCTCGGCTTGCCATAGAAGAAGGCGAAGTGACGGGTCGCATGCAAGGCAGTATGTTGCGACGCATCACTAACCCCACATCTCGGCGAAATGATCGCTGAGATTGTGTCAGTGTCCAGCTTGCCTGTAACGGGCAGGCTCAGCTTGGACTGGTATAGCGTCAGGGCCGACTCAAATTCGGTGTCGAAGAAATCGGTGAAGTTGGAATTGGGTAAGTAGCCGAAGCGGTGCATGTAGTTCTTGAGCTCCGACATGCCGCTGACTAGGCTTCCTCTGCCGGCGTCCAGGAACCTTGAGAAGTCGTGCCACGTGGCATTGTGGACGTCGGAGGCATCAGTTAATACAGGTACTGAGTCCGGTAAGACTCTGGCGGGAAAGGCAGGGCGGGAAAAACAGAGGAAGCAAAGACATATGAAGAAGAAGAAGACAGAGTTGTACCTAAAAAATGGGAACATGGTTTGATTTTTCGGTTATGTTAGTTATCTTGGGAGTTGAGCTTTGAGATTGCAGAACAATCATAGGCTAATCTATAGATGGCATGTAAGGGACATTTGGATTAAGAAATGACATATATATATATAAATAATATAAATAAAAGTACATGTATTTTTTAATTTGAAAATATAGGAATCATCGACAGTTTTGGGGCTTATAGTTATAGGTAGGATCGATGGGAGAAGAACACTAGAAATTCAAATGATGGTGGAGAGATAAGTTAACAAGATTCTGCCGTGTTTGTATTTTGGTTGAAGATTCTGACATTCAAGAGCAAATGATGGATAAACCACTAGGTCAGTTTTCTGTTAATTAATAAACCCTAATAATTACTTTCACTAATCCTTTTTTCTTTATTTTTTTAATATCAGGCTTAATAATTCGGCATCCCTTGGTCTGGATTAGTTGATGATTTGTGGGTTCTGGGTTTTGTTTATTTGAGGGAAATTAAGAAAATAGGATATGCTTAAAATTTTGAAGTGTAGGTCAAGTTATATATTGGTTGATAAGTTTAGAGTACTTTATTTGCTGACCAAATTTGGTGATTTCAATTAAAATGATCGAGTATAAGTGTAGAGAAATCATTTTCTAGTGAGGGTTTGTTTTGGGTTTAACTTGTTATACTTAAACAAGAAAGTTTCTTCATCTTAGGACAGACCATTAAGCAAATGTATGAACTGATCATGCGGATGGCTTTTCCAAGTAAATTCAAACAAGAGAAAAGGACTGGTGGTCCAAATTAATATCAACAGTTAAGAACTACCTCATGATTTTGTTATTTATTTTGGGTCCAACCTCATGATATATACATTGAAGAATAGAGTATCATATCGAAAATGTAACAAAATAATGTGCAACTTATATGTGAGAATTTCACTTCTAATATCATTGAAATTTTTGTGATAAAACTCAATGCCCAATAATAATTGGTTAAGTTAAAACAATATTAGTGATATACTCTAAAGTGAACTCACGCCAACAATACATTCATGGTTCATGAGTGATTAAACCATATGGTTTTCATTTATTAAAAAATTAACTCCTTATTTTCTAGTCCTCTACTTCAAAGCCCTCGATGCTAAAGACCATTTGGTACAGTAACACTCACTTTGTGCAATAGCAGACTCAAGATTTTATCTACGTAGGATGATAAGTCAATATTTTACCATATATTTTACCCTAATCTTTGTTATAATTTATATATATAACAGAACTTCGATTTCGTCTAGTTTCCCAAGTAATAAAAAATATTTTGTTAAGGATTGCCATTATTTGTCGATTTAGGTAGGTGTTTTGGTATCCTCAGAATTTAGTGGTGTATCCGTAGAAAAAAAAAAGGTACTTACATTATTAAGCAAGGAGAAAAAGGGGGAAAGGATGTTCTAGAAACCCTCTTTCTGGGTGCTCTCCTCTCCAGCCGAGAGTGAGAGGCCTTTTTAGTTCTTTTGGCTGCCAAATTTCTCAAGGAAGAAGAAGTTAATATC
>JAOTRO020133615.1:0-13203 GCA_028566515.2 Pyracantha coccinea | reverse complement strand
GGTTTTTTTTTTTAAAACAAAAACAAATTTGAAAATTGAAAATTGGGTAATCTTGGAAAGAAAACGAAGGAAAAAAAATATAGAGATTTGATTAAGACCAGAAAAACCCGCACCGCAATATTAGCTTCTTACAATGGCCAAAAGTAGCTTCTTATGCACATCCCAGTGAAATCAGTGAAATTAAATGGTCAAAAGGCCAGAAAACCCAAATCTCAGAGAAATCAGTCAAATTTACATACTACATTAATAGATTTTCAGAAATCAATCAAATTCAAAGACTACCTTAATTGATTTTTAAATTAAGAGAAAAAAATAATAATGAGTTTGGTCTTTGAGAATATTTGTAATAAAAAAAACCTTTTCCTTTTTGAGAAATGCTGAGAAGAATCTCTCATAAGTGAGACTCTTTATAAACTCTGCAACCTCATGTTTTTAGCACAATATTTTATAAACAAGAAAATTACAGTTCAACAATGAGGCAACAGAAAGTCCATAAAAAATCTCACTTCAAGAGAGTCTAATCCTTTACATTTATGTTCTCTTTTATAAACAAATCATTGCCAATTCATTTCCAATCATCTTGTTCTTGTCGCCATTAATTGTTAAAACTACGTACAAATAAATGAGTCCCAGGAGACAACATCTTTTACTACATGAACATGGCAGTTGGGACTCTCAATTGATGAACACATGGCGAGATTGTACTCCTTATATATTTTGATGAATTTGAGAGCCAATTATGATAAGTGTAAGAACATAACTTTAAGTGTGAATGACAAATTGACAACCTATTTCTTTTGTTAAATAAAAAGAGCATTTCTTTTTCCTTAGTTTCTCTATTAAAAAACTAATTCCAAAAAACATAACATATGGAGTGGTCTGTGGCACTATTTTTTTACGCAACTGTTGACACTCATTTTGTGGGACCAACTCTATAATGTATTTTAATACTTTGAACCGTCTATCTTTTAAAACATATCCATAGTTTGTTCTTGCGAAAAATTAAATAAATCCAAAACTAATAAAACATCCATTTTATAGTGAAGATAATGGACGAATACGGTTCTATGAAGAAACCCTAACCCTTTAATCCAACCGTCATATACTTTCATATTTGGGTGATTTTGGTAGATATGATCTAGGGAAGACCTAAATATAAACGGTTTGGATGGTTAAAATATATTACAAAATGAGCCCTACAAAAATGTATGCCAAAAGTTAGGTGCCATGACTACATTTATTCATGTAATAAAATGTTCCGAGAAAAAGTAACTCGGTGGAGGAGAGCTAGCTTGAGTTTTGCTCCTGAATTCTTAACCAATTATGTTAGAGTTACAATCTATGTTTACCATATTTATTTACACTATGTTTGGATGAAGAAATTTAAGATTTTTAAGGAATTTTAAATGACGTAAATTGAAATGACGGTATTTTATTTTTTAGAATTTGTCAATTTTCTTGTTTGGTTAACTTAAAAAAACAATGGAATTGAATATGATATTTGTTATTTTAAACTCTCAATCATAGAAATTGGGAAATGACACATATTTACATGGAATTTAAACTTGGAAATTGGAGGTCCCAAATTCTAAGTTTTTTATTTCACGGGGAAATTCTAAATTTCTATGTGTATGAATCCAAATAAGAGAATTGGTGCATATCAATTTATAAATTTTGACTTTGATCCAAATTCAAAATTTATTTCCCTCATTTAGCATACAAAATTTTTTATTTTTAAACTCTCAATCGTAGAAAAATGACACCTATTTACATAGAATTTAAACTTGGGAATTGGAGGTTCCAAATTCCAAGTTTTTTTCCCACACAAAAATTCTAAATTTCTATGTTTATGAATCCAAACAAGGGGATTAGTACATGTCAATTTATAAATTCTGACTTTTACTTAATTCCCAAGTTTATTTCCCTCATCCAAACATAGTGTTAGCGATTAGTAAAACCTTTTTCAACCAAAAATAAAAGATCAAGTTTGGAGATTGTTAGGGCCTCACTCCTCAGTAGAAAAAAGAGCAAATAATGCTAACACAATTTTACCTTTAAAAGTGAATTATATCTAGCGAAAGATGAAGTTTAGAGATTGCTTAATGGGTTTAACCCCCCAAATCATGTTAATGATATCGAGCGAAAGCTTTAGAATACATTGATGTACGACATACATTTGTGTACTTGTTGAGATGGATCTCTGATATTGTTGAGAGAATAACCATTTTGCATATGGGTTTGCTGACTGTACTACTTTCAAGCTTGGGGCCTCCATCTTCTAGAGATATCCATAGGTACTTTTGTCTGGCCTTTGGCAGCTAGGCTCTTCTGGCTAGGGTTTGCTGAAATTATTATTTTCGTCTCTGTTTCTAAATTTGACCCATTTGGTCAATTATGATTTAGAATTTTTTTGGCTTAATTAGATTAATAGTCTCCATTGTGATAGGGTTAGAAGATAACCCATGTGGTAAAAAAATTAGAATTAAAGCTTCTATGATGAAGTCTGTTAGAATTTAAGCTCAAAATTGAAAATTTCGTCAAACTCTCTATTAATTGTTAGCAAATGAGGCTCCAATATGAGACTAAAAATATAAAGTTAGTTTCACATGTAAGTCTCACGTGCTAACAATTAACATAGCGTTCTGTTTTAGCCTAACATGTGTGGATTATGTGCTAATAATTAACGAAGAATTGACGGGATTTTCAATTTTGAGCCTAAATCATAACAAACTTCACTACAAGGGTTCAAATCCTAGTTTTTATTTTATTTTTTATTTTTATCCAGGGGCTATTTTCGAACTACCCTATTACCATAAGGACTAATAAACCCATTTGACAAATTTTTTAAGGTTTTATTTGAAATTTAATCGATAATATAAAGAGTGATTCAAATGAACAACACTTATGGAGTACGTTTGACGAATGAGCTTTCACATATGACCTAGTCCAGAGTTTTATACTTCGTGCATTTTTTTGTACCTATACTACTGTAAAGGGAGAAGTTTTGGCTGTAGTGTAACATTTGAAAATTCAAATGTGCCCTTTGTAAAATAAAAGAACTAAACCGCAGTTCCATTAAAGAACTGATATTTTCAGTTCCTTGCCCGTTCTATTAAAAACCTGTTAAATTCAAGGGTATTTTAAGACCTTTTACTTTTTGCACATCTATTTATCTCTAGCCTACCCCATTAAACTGATCTCAATTCCATTTTTGTCAACTCTAATTCAACCCCTGGAGTTAGGGCATTTTTTAAAAATAAATTATTCATCCAACAGAAAAATTCCAAGCAACAATGTCAAACTTTTGGTTGCAAGCGGAGTACACGATAATACGAATACATGAGAGCAAACAGAACTAAATTTAGAGTTACAATGAAGATTTTACAAAGCACATAACATCGAGAGCAATTTAATAATTTCACGTTGTGGTAGATATTTTTCTATTTTTTTAATCTTTTATGGCTTTGGGTTGTGTGCCAAGTGGGGCCCACACCCCACTCCACCTTCCTTATTGTCTCTCTTCATCTTTCGGGCCCCCTCTCTCCTGCTGCCACCTCACTTCTTCTCTCCTTCATCAAACTCTTTCTTCTTCTCTGCAAACCGAGACCATCACCACACGACCATTGCTACTCCGGCGAGTTCTTAGGCCACTACCCTCATGTCTCTCTCATACACCTCAAACTTCCCTCTCTATGCAGAGAACACCGATCCACCACCAACTCACCACTTCGGCAAGAATCATCGCCAAAAATCCAAAACATCACCTTGTCTCCTAACCGTTGAGAAGACGGATATAAAGCATGATGGGAAAACTGAAGAAGGGAAGTAACAAAATAAAACTTACCCTAGAGTAGTGAGGATATCCATTTCTTCCAAACATGTTAGATATACTAGAAAACACACCTCAGACTCTGGCAGCTTCAAGCTAATAAAGGCACCATATCCTTGATGCACGGGTCGTACAAATATCGCCATGCGCTATCTATTAAGTACATCCCATTCATCGCTTCCAAACGAGCCAATAGTTGTGTCCCTTCATAGACATCTCCATAAAAGCAAGTAGATGCTGGTGGTGAGGAACTTAACTCACAAATTTTTAAGTGTTGTGGTCGGCGCTGGATTTCATATGTATAAGAAATCAGTCTTGAATCTGTTGCCATAAAGACGTAATGGGGTAAAACCACCAAAATGATGGTGGTTCCATGTTGTTTCGCCTGTTGCTTCTGCCATTCCTTTTGTCCAGCAAGGCCTGCATGCTTCAGTTACCATTGACATCTTCTTGTTCAGTTTCCTCGTATCCAGCAAAGTCCTCGGCCCTTCCTTTGGGTACACCATCAGTTTCTTTGCATTGCTCTAGGAAAGCAGCGATAGCAACAGACGAAAACAACAGGCAAAACAACATGGAACCACCATCATTTTGGTGGTTTTACCCCATCACATCCTTATGGCAGCAGATTCAAGGCTGAGTTCTTATACATATGAAATCCAGCGCCGACCACAACACTTCAAAATTTGTGAGTTAAATTCCTCACCACCAGCATCTAGTTGCTTTTGTGGGGATGTCTATGAAGGGATACAATTATTGGTTCATTTGGAAGCGATGAATGAGATGTACTAGATAGATAGCGCAAGGCAATATATGTACGACTCATGCATCAAGGATATGGCGCCTTTATTAGCTTGAAGCTGCCAGAGTTTGAGGTGTGTTTTCTAGTATATCTAACATGTCTGGAACAAATGGATATCCTCATTGCTTTGAGGTAATTTTTTATTTGGTTAATTACTTTCCTTCTTCGGTTTTCCATCATGCTTTATAACCATCTTGCCATAAGATAGGACCTATCAAAGAAAAACAAGCCATGTATCCGTTGTTAGACACACCCTAAATGTCTTCAACTGACTTTTCAATTTCTCAATTTCGGAGTAAAACAAACCAAGTACATCTTTAGTTATTGTCTTACAACTAGGTACTCTCCACAAAGGACATGCATGCATGCAAAAATGACGAAAATCATCTCCCTCAATGAAAGAAAAAGGTAACTCGTCTATAATTATCATCTCAACACAAGCCTTAGTAACTTCCACTTGAGAAAAACTTATAGCTTCCAACTTATCTTTTGTGCTGGCAAAGGTTAAGATCTTTTGCCTATTTGCGGCAAATATTTCCTTATTAGGACCGTAGCTTCTACATCTAGCTAAGTGATTTCTTATACTAGTTGTACCATTTTTATCCATGTCGGCCATATACGATTTGCTGCAATACTTGCACTCCCCTTTAACTCTACCTCCCTCAATTATCCTATCAAAGTGCTCCCAAATTGTAGACCTTTCATGATTTTTTAGTGAATCCATGAGAGTGTCTTCTTTACTTACTTGATCACTACCTTCTTTTGGAGTTACATCGGAGGAATTTTTGGATCCACCATGAGTAAGAGGAGTTTGTCGAGTTGCCACCATGGGGAGTTGAGGTGGAGTTGATTTACCAACAATGTCCTTCAAAAAGTAAGAGAAAGAATCATTACAATTAATTATTAAATAAATTGAGATATAAGAACCATAGAGAAAGTATAGAGATGACAACTTACTTGCAGTGGAGTAGAGGTAGATGAGTTTTTTTCTTTTCACGGGAGCTGTTTGATGATCTCATCGAGTTTGAGCTTGAGCTCGTGGCCTTTGATGCACTTGACTTCATCTAATTAAGATACAAAACATATAATAAGCAAAGATAGGATGCACATGGAAAATAATTTTTCTGCATGCACAACAAAACACAACCTATCCTGTGCATAGCAGTACGGACATGTGGATGGAGCAGGTAATTGACAACCTAAGGTACCCCAGTTCTCATTATAATTTCTAGCACAATTGTGGTTTCTTCTTCCTCTACTTTGGCGCACATGACAATTGGTTCTATTTGTATGTTCTTCTTCTAATATTTTTACATGAATATCCAACACTCAGTATAAGAATTTTTTTTGTAACTAATAATATATCTAAATATAGATAGAATTATATACTAAGCTCACCATTGTGGGAAGGTATTGAGAGCATCCCATCAGATATTTGTGACCTATTCGAATGTGCCAATTGTCCTATATGAGTACGCATTGTAGCAAAAGTTTGGTCATCACGATTTGTGATATCTGACAGAACCCTTGAACTCGCGCCTTCATGCTCAATTTATTCTAATAAATAGACCACATTATAATGTGATTAGTTAAAAATTTTGTGTTTAATATTTAATATATTTAGTTGTGAGTCTATTATTTCATAAGACTACCACTAAAAATAACTACAACATTGAGATCGATATGAGAGTATCGAACAAAAGAATAAAATGAGATTTCAATTCACGAAATAGTGCTCTAAAAAATTACCTAATTTTTTATGTGTGAAACAAACACAAATAAAGAAATTGAAATAAATACCAGGAGTTTGTTGTTGTATATTATTGGGGTTGACCTCAACATCATAGTTAGCCAAATGAACTCATTCTTGTGTATTACTAGGACCTACTTGTTGCATAGTTTAAGAAATTAGAAATTAGAAGAAAAAAAATTGCATTAGTATGAGTTAAAGAAAAAAGAATATGAAATAAATACCAGGAATTTCTTGTTGTATGTTACTGGGGGATGTCATAGTATGATCATCATATAGAGTTGGAATTTGTTTTCTTTTTTCTCGTGCTATTAGACGTCGTCGAGCTAGATATCTTGGATGTTCTTCACGACTCAATGATTGATGCCATTGTCTTGCACGACTTTGAGCACGCTCCATGGAAAAAATTATCTAAAAAAATTAAAAAATAAACATAATGAACCTAAATTGAATACAAATTCTGTGACATTCCACAAATACGAAAAAGTCTACGCAGATGCCTACGAACATAAGAAGAAAAAAACCTTTATCTACACAACACTATACTACAAAAGAACAAAATAAAATGATCACAAAATACTTTTGAAGTGTAATAATGATCAATGCAAGGAAATGACAGGCCTATATACACTTGCCGGTTGGTGTTAGGACTTGGATATGATTTAGCTTTCATGTTTTTTTTCTTTTATAAATTAGCATCGTTTATAGAGTTTTAATTTTTATGTCAACTAGGTGAGTAGAATTTTAAACTTTTTTAATAGCCCTAAACCCCATCATTAATGACGGATGTGGGCTGGACATAATATAAAAAGTTTTTAGAAATGTGTAGTACCCGTAATAGGATGCTAAAAAGACTACCATATGACAAAAAAGAATTTGTATTCAATGTAGATTCATTATATTTATTGGTTTGCTCTAATAACTCAACAATGCACATCTAAGCTCTAAAATGTTATGAAATCCTTAAAATTTTAGTAATTTTGGTTTCTCAGTTATTATGTTTATTAGTAATTTGGTTCATTAGTTTAAGGATATGATATTCAAGAATTTGTGATCAACACATCTTAAGAAATTTTGGGGTGCTTTGTTGGTTGTTGGGGTGACGATGGGGATGGGATGATTCGGTTCAAATGGATAAAAAAAAAAAAAACAAACAAACAATGCATGTACGAAAGGTTCCTCAACAAAATTATAATTATGAATAACTGTTATGATATTCAAAATCCTTCTCGAACCCCGCCGGTGTTTAGAGATGATTTTGGACTACATGGATATTTGAGATTATGAATAACTAAACATGGGTCAAAATTTTATTTGTTAGAGGACAACAATTGTTCATAACCGGTTTGATCTTGGACATAATAACAGTTATGAAGATGGCAATTATTAGAACAGTAAATGAAAACATAATAATGAACAATTAGAAATGAAAGATCATGACTATTATGAACAAAATTACCACTATGTAGAAACCTTGAGTACATGTAATCCGAGAAGATAATGTGATCAACATTTCAGTTATGAAATAAGTTAATGAAAATAAATTGAATGCACATATTAACTCTCCAAAATTTTTCTACTCAATATCAGTTTATATGTGCATGTATGAAAATGATGTGAAGCAACGGATGGGGAAAAAAATCCTCATTGTTTAATGTCAACATTTCTTATTGCACCAGTGAGATATGTTTCTTGTCGTGTTAGCTTAATGTGAATGCCTCTAATTTAAATATGGACATTATATAATTGTCAAATATTTAAGTCAAGCATTTGGTTGGAGCAGAATTCTTTTAATTTTTTTTTTTTTAGGATTGTAAGGGAGTGGGAATAGATGAAATATGGGATAGAGTTAATACTGGGTAGCTTTTTGAGCACCGGTTTCAAATGCGAATACAAAATGGAAATTTATATTCATTTAGAAACATAAAGGTGTAAATTGAACAAAATAACGATCAAGTTTGTATGCTAACATGATTAGGTTACGTTTTCACATCGAATTGGGGTACAACATTAGAAGTTCTTTTCTCAAGTCTCAACATTCAGCAAAATGAAGAAAACAAAAGGCCAAAAGCAAAAAGCCACCTATTCCGCTGTTATCACCTTCCCTTTTCTTCAAGGCTCACTGCCAACAGAAAATCTATGGCAAAAATACACTTCCCCCCTTCCTTTTTCTTTGAGGCTCGACAAATGGGTGTGCAACCAATGGCATCTGAAATAATTGAGGTTAAGCAGGAGAAGTTGATGAAGAATCGGCCAAGAGAAGACCAGGCTAAGCCAACTGAAATAATTGAGGTTATTCCTGACAACGCCATAAATATTACATCATAAAACAGTTAAGCTTAATTCAGTACATCTTTTTCTGTTAAATAAGAAATGACTATGTTTTCTGTTAAATAAGAAATGGCTATGTCACAATTGTCCATATAATTTAACTGAAATGATAAACATGTTCTGTAAAACCAAGATTTTTGAAAGTCTAACTAATTGGTCAAATAGTGTCAAACATAATAGTATATCTCCAAGTTCTAGCACGTCATAATATTAAGCTGAAGAGCAAGAATACATATATGACATTAAATTGAAAGTCTAACTAATTAAGATGATCATAATAAACATGAGGCACTGTTCTAGAAGTATAAAAGGGCTGCAAACCAATTGGTAAAATCGCACTTTTATATGAAAATAAAAACAAAAAATTCAGTTAAATAAGCATCAGCATGCACTCCATAATTGTCTCTTTCTATGTTTTTTATGTCAGTCTGGAAAGAAAGAATGTATACAGTACTTGTAGGACAAATAATCGAAGGGTCACAATTGTTTAGAAAGTGTAGGTCCCATTTATCTGACAGTTGTAAACTATCATTCTTCATAAGCATGCACACATACATTGTCTGCAGCCAAATATCTACAAATTGTGTATTATGATTTAACCCTATCATATTTGCGTATATTACGATTATACTGTATTCTATTAGGATAATTTGGTTCTTTTTTTTTTCTTTCTTGAAGTGAGGGCATTTTAGGAATTTAGAATGCTTCACCAAATTGGGGCTCTCATTTTATATATATATATATATATATATTACTTTTTTATAAGAGGGTTATGTTGAACTTGAGTGCCATGCTTTCAGTCATGTATAATTCATTTATTTAATGAAGCATGTTCCTTGAAAAGGACCAAATTCGAATAGGCTTTCCAAAACTGCAAAAGACAAAAAATGGAGAAATTTGGAAAAGTAATCATATTTTAGACCCCATATAGAATTATAGCCACTATTTTAATTTTATGATAATTCTAACCAAAACTTAATGTAAAAGTACTAATATACCCTTAATATTAGGGTTTCTCACAACAAAAGCAAAACCTTCATGGCAATCAACAACAGTCAACCAAGAACGAAAAACAGGAAAAGATTTTGACAAAAAAAAAAAGAAAAAAAAAGAAAAAGGGAGAGATTAAAAATTGAAGAAAATTAGGGGAAGAGAGGACATTCAAGTGGGTTTTGGAATCAAGGGGGAGCTTTTGCTTGGTGTGGATTTTTAAGGTTTTGGCATCACTGCAGGGAGGTGTCCATTATTTCACCATCGAAACCCGAAACCCAAAACCCTAGCAGGTTAGTTATATGTGCTAATTAATTTTTTTCTAAAACTTTTTCCTAATTTTAATATATTTGCAGATTAGTTAGATGCGCTAATTAATTTTTTTCCCTTTAGAATATGACTCAATTTGTGATCGTGGTCCATTATGGATGGAGGACGGTTGATAGCCAATAAACAGATGGTCAAGCGAAAGCAATGGTAGTGTCAACCAAAGTTACTCGTCAAGATCTTATACAAGGTATATATAAACGTCTTTGTGTTAGTCCAAGTGAATATAGAATCTCTGTACATTATCAATGCATTAGCAACTTTGGGATGCAAAATATGATGGAGATTGTAGACAACGACGATGTAACTAGTTGGGTATGTGAAAGTCTTTCTGCAAAAACGAACAAGATTCCATTATATGTTACAACATATCCTCTAAATGAACCTAAAGATGAACACCCAATTGCATGCAGTTCCCCATCACCAACAATGGCAATTCAAGAGAATGATGACATTTTGGGTGATGAACAACCAAGTCAAGTTCTTCAAGACAATGCCCAGATTAGTGAGACATCAATAGATGTGAGTTTTGAGTTTACTGATGACTATCATGACAGTACCCATTTTGATAATGTGCAGTCTAACAATGCCAATTTCAATATGTCGTCGTCTCGTCATAACAAACGTAAGAGCATACAAGACTATGATAATATTGCAGATTTGAATATAGATGGAGATATTAAGGTCTGACAATTGTACTCGAGTAAGAAAGAGTTGCAAAAACAATTAGATATGCTTGCAATGAGGAAGAATTATGAGTTTAAAGTAGAAAGATCAACTAAGGATTGTTTGAAAATTAGATGTGTGGATGATAATTGCAAGTGGCGATTTCATGCAACCAAGTTACAAGTGTCAGAATTTTTTGAAGTAAGAAAATTTGAAACTAATCATTCTTCTTCATTAGATGTTGTTCAACGTGATCATGGGCAAGCAAGTAGTTATGTTGTTGGCCAATTTATAAGTCAAAGTATGAGGGGGCATCACATGTATATAGACCTAAAGACATCATTGAGGATATGCGAGCACAAGTTGGGGTTAATATGAGCTACGAGAAAGCTTGGAGAACAAGAGAGCATACATTTGACATGATTTGAGGATCGTCAGAGGAATCTTTTGCCGCACTTTCTGCCTATTGTGCCATGTTAGAAAGTAAAAACCCTGGGACAATAACACATATAGAAACGGATGACAATAATCACTTTTTATACTTTTTCATGGCAATGGGAGCCTTTATGGAGGATTTCGTGGTTCTATGATGCCTGTGGTAGCAGTTGATAAGACTTTTCTAAAGGGTAAATATCTTGGCACCTTATTTGTCGCTGTATGCCGTGATGGACAAAATCAAATATATCCTTTGGCATTTGGTGTGGGTGACTCAGAAAATGACGCTTCATGGACATGGTTTCTTACAAAATTGAGAAGTGCCATTGAAGAGGTAACAAACTTGGTGTTGTATCTGATCGACTTGGAAGCATTGGTAAAGCTGTGCAAATTGTGTACCAATGGAAGCATTGGTAAAGCATGAGAAATACATTTGGTGATGATTAAGTTATATTACACTGCGGCAAAAACATACCTTGTGTCAGAGTTTAATAGTGTTATGACTAATATTTGGGCAATCAAAGATGGAAAAGTAGGAAAATATCTTCAAGAAATTGGGTATCATATATGGGCTCGGGCACATTTCAGTGGAAAACGAAACAACATGATGACAACCAACATTTCCAAATCCATGAATGCAAAACTGAAGGATGCTCGAAAGTTTCCTATCACTGCTCTAGTGGATCACCTTAGAGGTATACTCCAAGAGTGGTTCAACGAACTTCGGAACACGTCAAGTTCATGGAATTCGACCTTGACAAAGTGGGCAGAGGAAAAAGTGCACAAGAATCAAAATAGAGGCTTGCGTATGTCAGTATGTATGATTTGTTTACCATTTTTATGCACTCTCACATTCCTGATGCACATTGGACACCTAAATTCACATAGAGTCCATACCAAGAACATACGAAGAAAAAAAAAAAAGGAACTGACACTCCTCCATACTTGTAGTGTTGACAAAGATTTTATCATTTCGGTGGAACAGTAACTCTGTTTTTTTTTTTCAAAAGTGCTTCTTCATAGTCAAAGGTTGAGGTCTTTGCCAAAGAAAAACTTCCCAAACTTGTTCTCCAAATTTTCTGAATAAGACCAACATTTTGTTCCTATCAGGATCACGATAATCACCTAATGTTTTAAGTACAAATCTAAAAGCCAAAAGCTACCAGCTAAAATCTAAAACCTAAAAGCATCTCTTAACTCTTTATTTAATCAGTTGTGGCCAGGAAGCATATAATATTTCATGGTTGAGTGAGCTGGATGACGGCCAAATCTATGTGGTTAGTGCACATATTTTGTTAACAAAAAACATAGTTAAACTGTTTCAAACAAATAAACAGGTTGATAAAAGGATATGATAATTATGATTAATTGGTCTCCTATTGTTGGTTGTCACTTGTCAACTATGCAGGTATCTTCCATTAATCACTATGCATTGCAAGTACATGAGGCATACTTATATCATATAGTTGATCTAAATGCCAAGTCATGCACGTGTAGAAGGTTTGATCTCGACCGACTTCCATGTGCCCATGCAACTGCTGCATGTCGAATTCGCAACACATCAGTGTACACTATGTGCTCCAAATTCTACACACCAATGCAATTGTGCTAGCATATGCGGAGCCCATTTGGCCAGTTGGAAACAAGAGTGAATGGAGTGTGCCAGAAGAGGTGCAGAATAGAGTTTTGTTACCTCCAATCAGACAAGTTGTATCTGGAAGACGCAAGACAAATAGAATCCCATCTCAGGGGGAGGAAAGGATAGTGAAGAAGTGCAGTGGTAGGACAGGCCACAATCGCCAAACTTGCAAGAATCCAATTAGATTCCATTCTAGCGCATGGTGTGAATGTTTTTCTTTGGGATTTATTACATTATTGGGTTTTATATTATTCGGGATTTATCACATTATTGGCTTTTATATTTTCAATCACCAGTTTAGCAGAAAAACCTCACACAAATTTTAGCTTTAAAAGGTTTTTGCTCCTCTATTTTTAGATTCAAATTTTGCTTCGGAGATTCAGTTCCTACTTCATTTTTATGTTTAGTTTACTAGGTTATCCTTAATTTCATGATCT